>JAGFNQ010001998.1:104741-138131 GCA_024364735.1 Boesenbergia rotunda | reverse complement strand
TGTTAAACATTTTTCATTTCAAGCAAGGTTTCAAATGCAAGCATTTGTTACAAGTGTGTATTTATGAGTATATTCATGTTTAAGCATGCATTTCTAGTTCCATATGTTTCAAAGCAAGCATTCTTTTAATCATGAGCATGTTTAGTATCGATTGCATGTTTTGTGAGAGTAGGATCTATTTACTAAGCAATTTGCTTATAGTTTGCATCCTTTTACTGCAGATAAAGGTAAAGAAAGGATCTAAGTCAAGGAGGCTAATGGAAGGATGATTGGTGTCAATGGCGGTGGAACCGTGGAGTGAGACCTTGGGATGAGACTTGCTTAGTGTTAATTTTATCATGTCCGCAAAGATCATAAGTAGTGTTAATTCCGCAAAGATTATAAGTCTGAGTTGCTATAGATGGTTCATGAACTAGCACAAGTCACATGATTATGAGTTCTAATTATAGTTGAAGTAGAAGTGTTTTTATTTGAAGTATTCATATGTTTCTAAAGTCTGGACTTGAAATTCCAGAAGTATCAGTCGACTGCTCAAGGCCCTCAATAAATTCGAGGGAACAGAAAGATTGGTTGAGTGAAAAATCGGGTGGAGTCGACTGCACCAATCGACTGGTAGTTCCACCAGTCGACTGGTCCAGGGCTAACTTTCGAACAGAAAGATTGGGGGAGTGATTTGGCCTAGGAGTCGACTGGCACCAGTCGACTGCACCCATCATCAGTCGACTGGGAGCAAAAGAAAAAAAAAAGAGAAGAAAGAATTGTGACCTCCCTCTAAGGTTAAGGTTAAAAAGAGAGGGTCGTTACATTCAGTTTGTATTCACATTAATATACACTTTAGTCTACCAAATAAAGGCAAAAGTAACCATAAGGAATTGTAATTCAAGTTAGCAACAAATATCTTTTCACCTCAAAACAAACCTTTTTTTGGCCAAAATCAGCCAAAAACTTCTTGCCTATGTCATATAAGCTCTTCTATGCTATATGTTCAACTTCATGTGAGTCATCTATTCCAAGGTTGGTCATATGGCAAATAATACATTCTGTTGAAATGTCGAGACAGACACGTTTAGGAAAAGATTCGATTTTCCAGACTATTCCCTGTGCAACATAGCATGCTGTGCCACAGAAGGTAAAGGGAAGAGAGTAATAATAATCCTTCCTGAATCAATATATTTGTGCTCGTCCATATTTCCTTTTTCTGAAACTCTTAGATATGTAAAACTAAAGAATCAAGAGTAAAGTTCTTAAGGATAATAAGAAAAATAATTATCTAAAATTCTAAATTTAACCCAGATGCTCATCGCATTTTTTTTCTGCCATCAGTCATTTTCAGCTCCTGTGGAGCGGCACTCATATTCATGAAAGATGAGCCTCCAAGCAAATGACCCCTACCAGCTGTAAGTTTCCTCACTAAATCGTCAATTGAATGTGTGAATCAATCAAATAAATTTTCCAATATAGCAAAGATCTCTAACCTTAATGGCTGAAAACATCGGAGGAACTTGCCATATCTCTCCTAAGAACAATTTAACAGCGTTTTTTATATCATCATCCTTGATGTGTTCCCATGGTTCTCTTTGAATAACCTTGTCACAGAATTAAAATAAATTTAGTCAAAATGGAAAGAAAGATAACTACTGCAATTATGTCAGAGCCTACACAAATGTATTGAAAAAAAAAGGAATACAAGTTAATTCCTCATATCTGGATTGCTAATGTGTAAAAATGTGAAACCAAGACAAGAACACAATGACATACTCAAGCTTCCTGATAGCAACTTCTAAAGCAAGGCATCATGTTCCTTGTGATACTTAATAGTTTCATGATTTTCATGTTGCATCACATTCATTTGCAAAAACTGTGATTAATATATGTAGCTTCCAGGATTTGCTATCATATATAAAACAAACTATGATAATGTTATAGAAGTTTCCCCTTCAAGAATCTAGGAATGTCACAAAAGCCTATCAAAATGAATGGTAGATTAAGGACTGTCCTATTAATAATTAGAGTAGGCCCAAAGATGAGTATAGTTACACATATTTCCAATGTTAACTTAAGATAGCAACTAATTATTTGCCCTTGGTCAAAACTAACAAAAATTAATCATACCAAAAAGACATTGTTCCAAACCAAAATGAGGCCTTTAGTTTGGCAACAAAAAAAGGAACATTACTGTTGCAGCTAAACATTAGAAACACCTCACAGAATCTAAGATTCATCAGATAAGACGCAAAGATAGAATAATCACAGACAGCTAGAACAATAACAAAAAGGATGGGGAAGGTGACCCCATTTGATGGGCAAAGAAATAAGAAATCATAAGTGGAGTAAAAGGAAAGTACACAAAGAAGGCCAGCAAAAATCCTGAAATCAATTTAACTTATTTTATTACATAATATTTTGGTGCTTTGCTAACAAGTGCTTTGAATTCTGGAAAAGAAATTAATTTGGTATGAGTCAAATCTTTCTTCCAAGGATGTTTCATTTTCACATGTCAAGATGAAGTAACTATAGAATAATAAAAACGATATACTGGTGAATCTGCATCCCACGTTGATGTAGCTTCTCCTAGACGGAAAACACCACTGTATCCTTTAACCATAGCTTGGTACCTGCAGGATTCAATAAAATTATCAGGAACTATACAGATACAGACTTATTCGCAAAAAGGCAAACACGACAAAAAAGGTTCTTCAAACAAAACAGTGAATCATTGAACAGAATCCAGGCATTAGACAGCATGATTTAACTATGAACAACTATGTAGGCTAAAAAGTCGTGCCCTTGAACCTTAACCAAATGATGCGACAAGAGAAGCCTAGAGTCCAATCTCTATTTTTCTCCAGGTTGACATCAACCATCATTAAATCACTGATTTTTGACATGAAACCTGATCTTGAATGTTTATTAAGACAAGACAGGAAGTGAAATTGGCACTAGAATTCCAAGACTTAGGACTCGGAAATTGGAATATATATACATTTGCCCTACAATGATTATCTTTTCGGAAGACTAATTGAATAACCAATTTAGTATATCAAAAACAAAATTTAGTATCAAACCAAATAAGAATCGATAGGTACACAAGAGCACACTTGTTGGATTGTCAAAAGAATCTTAGGTGGCGGATGAACTGATTACACAGAAGGATACCTGTCAACAATTTTGGTGGCTTTACCAATACAAACAATTAATAACCCTGTGGCCATAGGGTCGAGAGTACCAGCATGCCCAACCTGCGAACATAAGACTTCAAGATATGCATCCACTCAAGCTACCAATAAAAGACATGGTTGTGAAGGACCAATTAAGTACCTTCTGAACTTTGACTAAGCGACGCAACTTCCCACAAACAGTAAACGAAGTCCATCCTGCCAAAATTATAGTTTAAATTTCAGCCAACTAGTAATTGGATCAAAACAAGCAAAAGTTTTCCGAATTCAGAAGAGTCATCAATGTATCAACCATGATGGATGAGAATATACACAACTATATTGTACCCTCAAGATATATTAACCATCAGGTTGTAACCTTTATTTTGCGATTTGAATTGGTACTAGGAGTACTTATTCATTTGAAAAGCCTGAATGATGTAGCCTTGATATGAAAATAATGCAAAAGAGTTTAATCAATTCAAAGAGAATCTAGGTTCAGTTGGCATGTAAGTGGCTAGTTGCCTAACAAAGCAAAAGTGAAAATGAATCAATATATTGTGCAATAAGCCAATAACTAACCAATTAACGGGATGAATGACATGGGCACACAAAGCAAAGGAACTTGAGAAAAAGGCAATGTATGTAAGTAGCAGCAGGAAGAATATGCAGAGTTCTGGCAACCAAAAGAACATAATTTAGTTTAGAATATCTGAGGATACTGGTTTGTCTATATTCAATTCATGGGTGATATTCTAGTTTGATAGCATGATTGGGATGGTATCTCATTTCACTTTGCTAGGCTAGGCTTGCTACCTCCAGAAATTTAAAGTAATTAATTGATATAAATAAATAAATGAATAAAAGCTAACAGCACATGACCTGCACACAGTTGCATTGAAAAAGCTAAGAGAAGAGTAATCAGCTATCAACCTAAAATCTGTGTAATCCTGAAACTACCCATAAGAAAATATTTGTCTAAGTTTAGCGCAATACTCTATATTTTCTGATGTTTGTTGGGTATTTAACTCTTTCATGCATTTAGTGTCTCTACGTATTGATATGATCACTTCTTCAATGGCTACAGTTTAGCTGCTATTCCATCAGGATACAACGACAACAAGCATAAGTCCCAAGCATTGGGATGGCCTGATCCATGCCTGATGCGGTTTTTGACATTTTTCAACAGTCGACCTGATGAGATCCAATTAGAATAAGGTTGCATATGCTAGTAATGACTTGAACATGTTCGTTACATCACTTCTGGTTTATACATTCTAATCTTTTACCATGGCATTCTAATGGTGAGTGAAAACATCGTTGTATATAAGGCCATTGAACTATTGAAGTAACAACATTAGTCGAAAGAACTAAAAGGTAGCCACCAGACCTTTAGGTTTGTCCACAAGAACTACAGTCCCGGATGGACCATCCCACCTTGGCGGAAGAACAGTCTTCCTGCTCACCAGATACGGCTCAACCTGTTCAACCGTTATTGGGGCAGCTACAGCTCCCTGCCTGTTACCAGCCTTTGGGACTTTCCTCAAACACTTGAAGAACTCCTCGACCTTCTTTTCCGACACACTCTTGATGGCAGGACTGTCCTTTTTCGCCTCGCTTTCTTCAAAAAAGATCAAAGCCTTCTCATCCTTCTCCTCGCCACCATCCTCCCCTTTCTTCGGCTTCCGTCCTTTCTTTTTCACCACACCTTCCTCCGCCGATACCGGGGGTACAGGCTCATTGGGGTCGACGAAAGCCTTATCCAAGGAATACTGAGGAAAGTACTTCTTTTCAAGCTGATACACCATGCGATAGTGCTTATCCTTCTCCCAGGGATACGCAAAGGCGTCGTAGAAGTAAAGTTCCTCCTCGCGTGGGTGAAGGCGAGGGAAGTCTATTACCTCCGGCTCGAGCTCTACGTATTCGTCTCCGGCGCCGCGTCGTCGGTCCTCGTCGTCGGAGCCTCCGTACATGCGGCGTTGCCGCTTGCGGTAGTACCGCCGCTTGGAGCGGTCCATGGCGGCCTCGGAGGGGGAACCGGCGGTGTGGGAGGGTACTTCAGCAGCGTCTGACGATGCGGGGGGCGGTTGATCGGAGACGTCATGCGCATTTGGGAGCCGACGGCGGGAGGGAGAGGCGCGGGCAGGGCGGTAACGGATGAGCTCGTAGTATAGCGGATAAGGAGTGGCAGTGGTGGAGAGGAGGCGCCGAACGGGAGAAAAGGTATTCCTGGCGAAGAGCGGAGAGTTGAGCTTGACGGCCGAGTAGGAGAGGAAGAGGGGTGACCACAATTTGGAGGTCGCCGCCATTTTTGGGGAGATCACTCAAAAACAGCCACGACCTAAACTAAAGAAATCAAATACAAACACACAGCAAGTTCTAAAACCACGAATCAAAAGCGTTGTCGTTAAGAGAGGTGTGGAGTTAAATCTTGACAAAGTTAATATGTTTATTTTTTTCATACGTTAATTATAGTATTGGGACTAGTAGTTTTCATAATTTATCTCCTCGATGTTAACCTGGGGATAGATTGGCGGGGGCACTGGGGGCGAGCGATTCGCCTTTTGCCACCAAAATCACGAATCAAAGTCCTAAAACCTAGAACTCAAGTTTTTGGATTGAGTGAGTATTAATCATCAAGAAGTTTACGAGTTAAAATTTGATAAAATTAATATGCTCATCCCCTCTACACATAAACTAAAGCATCCGAGTTAGTAGCCCTCGTGATTTATTTGCTCCGTATTGACCATGTGACTAGACCCGACCCCGGGCCGGGTCCAACCCGGAACCAGCCCGAGTCAACGGGGCGGGTGGCCCGTTGACCCGGTTCGCCAGGCCGAATCGGAACCGGCCCAGCAGGATGCCAGGCCGGTTCCGATTCCAGCGCCCAAAACCCGCGGCCAGACGGTTAATCGCCGGTTCGCGTGAACCGGCGGTTAACCGTCGGGTCCAACGGCATTGAACCGCCGGTTCAGTGCCGTTGGAGGCTTTTTGATTTATTTTTTTTTTTGGACGGATGAGATCATTTGATCGTTTTTTTATCAATGACTATGATTTAGTTACCGTTATGATCCGAACTCTATAAATAGGGAGCTCATTTCATCATTTTCACACACAACATAACTTCTCTTCTCTCAATCTCTCATTCTCAACTCTCTAACTCTTAACTTCTCTCCGCGTTCTTCATCGACGATAATGGAAGGAGGTCACTTCATCATCTCGATCTCGGAGGGGAAAATAAATTGCATACGAGGATCCCAACCTTCAAATTCAATCTACCGATGATGAAACCGAGGCTCAACCCCAACGCCCTCTGATCCCCGAAACGTAAGGAAGTACCGATGTGATTACTTCTAAGGTTCGGGAAAATCCTCCTTTAAAATCGTCTATTTTCACTAAACATTTTGAGAAGGTCACACTTCCGTCGAGAGAAATACGTGCAAAATGCAAACATTGCAATGCTTCCTACAAATTCTAAGTCGGCGGCGGCTATGGGTCGTTGAAACGACATGTAGAAACGAAGCACCCGACGGAATATGAGCTTGACCGCTCTCAAACACAATTATCTTAATTTTCTAGCGGTAGTAGTACTGATTCTGGTTTATTTTTATATTCAGATGATAAATTAAGAGAATCATTAGCTAAATTTGTTTCCGTAGAACATCTTTCTTTTAGTTTTGGATCTAAATGCGCATTTGAAAATTTTTGTAAAGAATCTCTTAATCCTGCTGCTAAACGTGTACCTAGGACTACACTAACTCGTATAATTAAAAGATTAGTAAAATAAGGAAAAAAGAATTTAATTGAAGAATTTAGTAAATTAAATAATAAAGTTTCTTTATGTTCCGATATTTGGAGTGATTATTGGCAAACTCATTCTTATATGGGTATAAAATGTCATTGGATTGATAACTCTTGGATCCTTCAAAAAAGATTTTTAGCTTATAGAGTTTTTGATGAATTATATACTGCTCATAACATTGCACAATTATTACACATAGTTTTAGAAGAATATGGATTGACTCATCAAATATTTTCAATATCATTAGGCAATGCTAGTTCTAATACCGCTTCAATAGATGAACTAAAATTTATTTGTCAACCTGTCATTGGTGGTTTATTTTTTCATATTCGTTGTGTATGTCATATTTTAAATTTATGTGTTCAAGATGGATTAAAACTTTTACAAAATTATATTCAACCAATTAGAATCGCAATTTCATACTTATAGTCTCATCCATCTATGATGAAACAATGGGGTAGATTTTGTAAAGTTAATGGAATGCGACCAAAAAAATTTCCACGTGATGTTCCAACACGTTGGAATTCAACATATCAATTATTACAAGATTCTTTTCAATATAAAGATTTATTATGTTTATTTTTTTTGCACAAAATAGTAATACTAATATATATTTATTTTTACAGCAATAGAATATTTGTAGTAGTATTTATGAAATTTTAAAAGTTTTTAACGATGCAACTGAACAACTTTCTGGTGTTTATTATCCTACTGCTCATTTAATTTTAATAATTTTTTTGTAGTAAAGTATTAATATTAAATGAACATGTAAATGATTAAGCTTTAACTTTATGTATAATAGCTATTAAAACTAAATGGGAAAAATATTTTTATTTAATTCCTGAAATTTATTTAATTGCATTTGCTTTAGATCCTAGATTTAAATTAAAAGTTTTACAAGAAATGTTAACTTTATATTATGACGCATTAATTCCTATTAAAGTTTCTTCCTCTCCGGATCTAGCTAATATTGTATATAATATTAAAAATTATTTATATGATCTTTATAATCAATATTATGTTAAATATAGAACACAATCTAATATTTTTGAAACACAACAACATACTACTACTAATTTAAAACTTACAAAAGCCCAACTTTTATTAAAAGAATGGACGAAACGTCCACGAGGATCCTCAAGTTCCGCACAGGAACTTGAGAATTATTTTACGACTTTTTTTATTTTAATGAAGCAGATAGCGAAGACTTCGACATCTTAAAGTGGTGGTCACAGAAGACTCAAAACTTTCCCGTTCTCTCCGCGATCGCAAAAGAAATTTTAGCTTCTCCAGTGTCGACTGTTGCTGTGGAGCAGACGTTCAGTGCCGACGACAACATATTAGATGAACGACAATCAACTATGTCTCCCGACTCATTGGAAGCTCAAGCATTACTTGATAATTGGACCAGAGCCAAAAAGCGAATCCAAGGAATGCAACTTTCAGAATACGAAGTCGAAGAATTTGATACCGAAAGAATAAATACAACAGGAACGGGAGGAAATACAAGTGAGTGAGAAAGGGTAAAAATGTAAAAAATGTAAAAGGGTAAAAATGTAAAAGAACTACGTGAGCTTTTGATTCCCCTATACCCTAAGGGTGCGTTTGGTTCAAGTTATCATATATAACCTTGGTTATGTGATTACCAAGTAATCACATAACCAAGGTTATGGGGAATGAAACATAACCTGAAGTTGTTTGGTTCAATTTAGGTAATCAAATAAAATCTTGTTTGTTTGGAGGTAATAGTCTATAACTTAATATAATATTTTACCATATTACCCCTTAGAATTTGTTAGATAATTTTATTTGTTTAGACTTAAAGGGTGTCGACGTCGATCGTCGATGTCCACGTAGGCCATCGGTGTCCACGTAGACAGTCGGTGTCCAACACTGGTGGCCGACTGTCGACGAAGCCAGCGATCGACGCAGATCGTCGATCGGCGGCTGGCAACGCCGCCGGTGATCTGCGGTGGTCGCCGACCGACAGCCGGCAATCGTCGCTGACGATCGGCGGTGGTCGCCGATGATCGTCACCGACGGCCGCCGGCGATCGGCGATCGGCCTCGATCGCCGGCCGCCGGGGGTGGTCGCCGGCGATCGTCGCCGGTGGTGGTCGCCGGCGATCGTCGCCGACGATCGGCGGTGGTCGCCAGCAATCGGCGGTGGTCGCCGATGATCGGTGGTGGTCGTCGACCGACAACCGTCGATCGTCACCGGCGATCGGAGGTGGTCACCGGCGATCGACGGTGGTCGGCGGCGATCGTCTTTGGCGATCGGCGGTGGTCGCCGGCGATCGTCGCCGGCGGTGGTCGCCGGCGATCGTCGCCGGCGGTGGTCGCCGGCGATCGTCGGTGATCGCTGACGAACCCAAAATAGACTGTCACGAATGTGGGTCTCAAATTTAGATATGAATAAAATGCTGGAAACCCTCTTTGCAATCAAAATATGAAAACGTAGTAAAGGGACCACACGTCGTATTTTTCCTGGGGACTAGTTGATGTTGTGTGATTCGAGCTCGTGTTTATGTGTCGTTTGTGAATTTTGGGTTTCGAATAAAACGAGGGTTTGGTTTGCAATGAGGCACGAAATTGCAAGGAAAATTTAAGAAACTCAACTCATGACCTAAGCAAAGTGATGACACTTAATAACTCAATCTATGGACAACCTGATCAAAGCACTTACAAATTTGGAAATTAAATAAATCTGATTGAAATGCAAGAGTACCCTACCGAACTGATTTAAGCTTAAAACATCACCACTCAACCCGAAACTTAAGTAAGGACTGATACATAACAGTGCTAAGGCTTCTTGATACCAAAATTCAGGGAGACAATCTTGAAATTTCCGGAAAGAAGTTACAATTTTAGAAATGCAATGAATGCCAAGAACTGATTTCAAGCTCAAACTGATGCCAAAAAAACTGATGTACAGGCATGAATAAATGCAGGGATGAGTAAGGGACTTCAGAACTCAAGCTAAACACTTCAGACACAAGACTTATTCAAGAAACATGCGCAGGAATGCAAAAATTCAGAGATCAAGCATCAGACCATATGCAATCTCAAACAAACCAGATGAAATAAATTGCTCTAATCCATAGTTCAGTAAAAACTTGAAGAAGAACCACCAATTAATTGGCACAACTTCGAAAATTATCAGCTGAAATTTGCTGAGATGAAACTGATACACAGGACACAACTTGGTACGCAAAAGGCTAAGCTGAGCAGAAATAACTGATTGTGAATCACAGCTTCGATCACAGGCATCAGCAACTAATTGTTATCTAATATCCCAGGAATTGAAACTAACATGAATTGAATTCAATTGAAGCTGCAAATCTGAGAATCCAAGTTGGCACGAATGAGCATAATTCAGAGATTCAAGCAGAAAACTGAAACGCAAGGGATACGGCTGAACAAAATTGCAGAAATGGATACCGAGGCTTTGGAAATTAAATAAACTGAAAGGTAAGTGCAGAAGAACAAACTTAAGCTAACTCGATACAAATAAAAGGATTGAGACGCAGCAGCCCCTAGAGCTGATACGCAGAATGAAGGCTGATACGCAGCAGAAAACAGGATACGCAAGTAGTTAAACAAGAAACCAAATTGAATTCAACTACAATTGTTAACTAACAACCGAACTAGCTAATTAACTGGCATAATTGAAACTAATTAAAGCAGTAACAATTCATAAAACGAAGTTAACGAATTTGAAACAAAAACAGAAACGAAACTAAAGCAGTAATGGAAATTACAGCTAAAAACCGAATTTAACTAAAACGAAGCCTCAATCTCTCATCTCAGATCAAGAAATCCTTGCTGTCACTCAAGGAGGAGCCTCGAATTGAGAAAGAGTCGATCCATACAAGAAAACTAGTCAGCTGATACAAAATTCAAAAACGAAATGCAGAAATGAAATCTACTGCTAATAACTGAAAGTTTGCTAATTGAGCTAAACCCCAATCCTTATCTTTGCTGTCACTCAAGGATGAGCATTGAATTGAGGTGGTCGCACCTCGAATTGAAGAAAAAAATTGAAGAAAATGAAGAAGAACGAAGACGATGAACAGTTGCGGCGAAGACGCGACGAGGAGAAGCTGCGGCCAAATTTTCCTTAAGTAATTAACATTGGACGGCTCAGATTGATTTGAGGAGATCCAACGGCTGATTTTGCTCTGATTTGATCCAAACTTTGATGATGATGATCTGGGGTCAGGATCTGCCTCGTGGTAGCTCGGATCCTCCAGATGTGCAACGGATGGTCCAGATCACCCTAATCTTTGAATGGACGATCTAGAGCCCTCCAAGCTTGATCCAACGGTTGATTGAGCTCTGATTGGAATGAAACCTTCAGATCTTGATCAGAGTGCTTGATCAACCCTAACCCTAGCTCGGATTGCTTCAGATGGTCCCGGATGGCTCAGATCTAGCCGCTTTTGAATCGGACGGTCCGGATTTAATCCGAATCTTGATAACTCGATCCGGGTCACTTCCGACTCAAGTTTGACCCAATATGCCCTAGGACCATGAACCTTTCATGCCTACAAAAATAGATCAAAAATTTAGTGGCCAAATAATCCAATTTTATGCAAATTTGCAATTAAGTCCAAAATAAGAGGAAGTTCTAAAACCTAGGGTAAAAATCACAATTAAGTAAGTAAAACATGGGTCAAACATGGATTTTAGCAATTAAAATAATCAACAAAATGGTACTTATCAGTCGCCCGCGATCGTCGCGGGCGGTGGTCGCCAGCGGTGGCGCCGGCGGTGGTCGCTGGCGTTCGTCGTCGACGATCGTCGTCGTTGGTGGTCGCCGGCGATTGTCGCCGGTCGCCGGCGGTGTTCGCTGGCGGTGTTCGCCGGCGATCGTCGCCGGCGATTGTCGCCGGCGGTGGTCGCCGGCGGTGTTCGCCGGCGATCGTCGCCGGCGATTGTCGCCGGCGGTGGTCGCAGGCGGTGGTCGCCGGCGGTGGTCGTCGGCCGTCGTTGTCGGTCGTCGATCGCGAATAATGCTTTCGGAAGTTAATAAATTATGATGGTTATTTTCGTCTTAAATGTAAATATTGGAGGATAATTTTGGAAAGATAAGTTCCATAACCTGGGAATCAAGAAAAACCTTACTTTCCTAAGATTTTTCGATTCCTGGTTGCATGTCCCTTTTACTGACGTGTCGGGCATCGATCATTACTTGGGAATCGCTGATTATCTAAACCAAACAAGGTTTTTGTTGATAACCTTGGAAGGATAACCAAGGTTATCAAGGATAACTCTCAACCAAACGCACCCTAAGGGGATACGTAGGCAACTTATATAAGTGCAAGCCTTTTTTTAATAAAATTTATTTTTTAATTTTTTTAATATAATAATCTTGAACCGTGAACTGGATCGTGAACCGGCGGTTCCGAACAGTGAACCGTAACCGTCTTGGGCTGTTAAGGTTAAGGGTCGACCTCTCACAAACCGTCGAACTGGCGGTTCCGAACCGTTGAACCGTCGAACCGTCGGTTCCGAACCGTCGAACCGGCGGTTCCAAACCGTGGTCGGGTCTACATGTGACAGATTGGCAAGGGTGCTGGGACGAACGAATCACCTTTTACCACTAAAATCATGAACTCAGTGCCCCCAAGTTATGGTATAGCAGAATGGTGACTAGTTGTCATTTCAAGCATTCGCAATTCGATCCTCAACTACGATGTATTTTATAGGAATTTTTCCTTCAAATAAGGCACGAACCCTAGGACGCTGAGCTTCTGGACCACCCGTCGCTAGTATTTCTTGATTTACCCTGGAGGTTGGAAAAACCTCGTTAATTATTTTTTTAAATCACGGACTAAGTCTCCACTGATAGATTGATGGTTAGTACGTGGATGTTATCACCTTAAATTTAGAAATCAAAATCTGACAAAATTAATGTATCCCTCTCTATGTACTAGTCACAATATCAAGGTTAGTAACCCTTATAATTTATTTCTTCCATATTGATCTTGAAATAGATTAACAAAGATATTAAAACGAACGAATTACTTTTTACCATCTAAAAACACGAACTCAAGCTTAAGGTAAGGAAGCAGCACAATAGAAGCTGCCATCTCGAAAAATATTTAATTTATATTTAATATTTTTAAATTGAATTTACAAATAATATTTTATTCTATGGTTCCAAAATATTTTTTAAATTCAAATAACTCTATTTATATACTCAAATAAATTGAGATTCAAATAACTAGAAATTGAATTCGAATTTACATCATTTAATATTATTATAAAAATTATTTAATGTTATTATAAAAATTATTAATCAGTTCATGCTGTTGGACCTTGGATGGCTAAAAGGGGGGGTGAATATAGTCAGACACAATTTCTTTCAGCTTTTCAAATCTTTCTGCACTTCATGAGTTAGGCAGCAGAAACAAACAACACAAGTGTAGAAACAGAAATCAAAACAAACACAGCAAACCAGACGACACAGCGATGTACAATGTTCGGGGATAACTTACCCCTACCCTTTGGAGTGCCCGTGAGGTGGGCGATCCCTTGATCGTCGGCAGATCAAGCCCCGGTGAACACCGAATAAGATAGAGCCTTCTTCTCGGTGGAGAAACCTCTCCACAGATCTCACAGATGATTGAACTTGAGTACAAGAGATCACACAAGAAGGAACACTCACAAAGATCTTACAGGAATGCAACAAGATCGCTCAAGCACACAAGCAACAGAGAGCTCTCGACACAGCCCAGCCAAACTCCTCAAGTTTCTGTCTATTCGTTCTCTTCGCTCCTCTGCTTCCAGCTTTGTCTTAAGCTCTCTCTCACCATCGCAAGCTTCATCAACATCCACTGAGCTAGCCTGAACCCACTGACCTCCCTGAGCACTCAGTCCACTGAAGACCTCCTCTCCAGCTGAGTCTCCGTCAGTTGCCAGCTGCTCCAGTTGCTGTTGAAACTGGAGAAGGAGAAACAAACAAACCTATTCCAAGGAAAGCCTCCCATTGACCCTCCTTGAGTGTTTGAATCACCTGCTATCACCTGCACACTCCAACAGAGGCTTAGCAATGTATATCAAATGAAATCAGCAATGTATTAGAGAATCGGCAGAGAAAACAGGCGCGATCAAACACTTCTGACAGCGTATTTGAATTAAAGTTCTGCTCCTGATCGGTCCCCAGACCGATCAGGGAGGACCCTGATCGGTCACCAGACCGATCAAGGAGGACCCTGATCGGTCACCAGACCGATCAGGTATAGTCCTGACCTATCAGGCTCCAGCCTGATCGGTCCACAGTGAGAAACTGGAAATCGCAGATTCTTGTGATCGGTCACCAGATCGGTCACCAGACCGATCCAGAAATCTGCTTGCCACAATCCCGCAGGAAATACACGGTTGATCGGTCACCAGACCGATCAGGTTGTGGCCTGATCGGTCTGGGGACCGATCAGGTTGTGGCCTGATCGGTCTGGGGACCAATCAGGGCACTTCCTGACCGATCAGGCTCCAGCCTGATCGGTTATAGTGCGGAGCTCGCGGCATTTGATCGTTCACCAGAACGATCTGAATAGTATCCTTGATCGGTCACCAGACCGATCAGGAGCCGCACAGAAGATTTTCCAAAGTCATTGTAAGCTCCCTGATCGGTCGCCAGACCGATTAGACATCGCTGGATCGGTCATCAGACCGATCCACGAGGGAACTTCGTGCCAACTTCCCTGATCGGTCACTAGACCGATCCAGGCAAGGTCAAAACCATTCTAAGTCACGAGAATAAGCCTCCAGCCTATCTCTGACTTATGCTTGATCCCTCGGACCAAGACACCGTGCCCAGTTTCACTCATCGGAACTTCAACCTAGCCCTCCAAGCTAGGACCTGGCTTCACTCACCAGGGTTTCGGTCACCCGGCTTCACTCACCGGGACCCGGCTTCACTCACCGGGATTTCAACCTAGCTTCACTCACTAGAATTTCCATCACCTGACTTCACTCACCAGGACCCGGCTTCACTCGCAGGGATTTTCATCACCTGGCTTCACTCACCAGGACCCGGCTTCACTCACCGGGATTTCCATCACCTGGCTTCACTCACCAGGACCCGGCTTCACTTACCGGGATTTCAATCACCTGGCTTCACTCACCAGGACCCGGCTTCACTCACCAGGATTTCAACCTAGCTTCACTCACTAGGATTTCAACCACCTGACTTCACTCACCAAGACCCGGCTTCACTCACCGGGATTTCAACCAACCTAGCTTCCCAAGCTAAGACCTGGCTTTACTCACCAGGCTTTCATGCCCAGTCCTCGACCAGGACTTAACCCAAATTCAACCAAACTTGAATCAAACTCAAATCATAACTTAAATCGGTGTCAACACCAAAACAACAATCAGGGTCAGACTACATCAACACATGCTTCATTTGGAGGTAAAAGAAAAAATTCCTACTAATTGAATGCTTCATTTTAAAATTTTCTGCTAATTAAACGTTTCATTTGGAGGTAAAAGAAAAAAAAATTGTAAAATAAATTATAGTTGAAAATCGAATTATGAATATCAAGGACTCGATATTTTTTCACCATACCATATAAAAATTAGTAAATAATTTTAATCCCCCATGTATTTTTTATCAAGTTATATTTTACTCCTGTATTTATAACATAATATTTCACCGCCTTATTTTCTATCGAGCTACATTTTGTATCTTATATTTTCTATCAAGTAGCATTTTGTCTCTGTGTTAAAAAATAATATTTAACCTCATTTAACCAAAAGTTAGATGTGACATAAATTATAAAATGCAATTGTACTTTTAGCTTTTTTATCATAGACCTTAAGAGAAAAAAATACATTGAAGTAACCATAATATCTTTCGATAAAAATTTTCATGAAATTCATATATGCATCAGCATAAACAATAGAAATATAGTAACTCTAAAAGGGAAAACCACATCCACCATTTTTTTACATGCGCTGAAAAAATCTACATCCACCAGTTTTTGCATGCAAATAATAGTTGATATCCATTTGATGTTAGTGGTTTTGGATTTATGTGATATATTAAGATGTTTGAACACTTACCTTATAGTCACACCTATTGGATATCTTGAATATCTAGTGTGAATGAAAAGAGAGGTGGTGAGACTTTAGTCCCACATTCGAACTTTCTATTGAATGGAAAGTGAGATGGAGAATAAAGAGATTCCCTTGTGAGTAGGGCTTTAGTCCCACATTGGGAGTTTTAAGGCAAAATGGTTGGTTTATATTGTTTCACAAGCATGTTAGTTGTGAACAAATCCTAGGGGAGAGCCTCTCTCTCACGCGTCGGTGTGCAGGGGGTGCAAATCCAGGGCCAGTATTTGTACTGAACCAAGTGAACTCGTGTGTGTGCACGACCTGCGCGCGTTGAATGTTCAACCGGTCGGGGCAAAATTTGTCCAAGCAGATGAACCAACATTTTGCCAAATTGTTTTTGCTCGAATGTAACTGATGCATTAATTTACTGTCGGTTAATTGGCAGTAAATAATGATTAATTCGTCATTGAATGCTGCAGGGGTCTGAGCCTATATATAGAGGTTGTGACCGAGAGCAAAAGGAACACAGATGTACAAAGTGATTCTCCTCCACTCCACCTCGTTCCCGACCTTCTGTGATAGCGTTCGGGTACTTTCTCAGTTCGCCTCGAGCAACGAGTGCTCCATTGTGCCAGTGGTCTGCTGTTGTATCCTGAGAGACAGAAGTCCATCTTAGCCTCAAAGCACCGTTGGAGGAGGACGAATCTGTTTCAAGGAAACTGCGCTGCGCAGGTCTCAGCAAATTCCTGGTCGGTCGGGAGACGCCCGACTACTGCTCGGAAACTCGGGAGCTCGGCTCGGGAGCTTGGGAGATACTGCTCAGGAGCTCGGCTCGGGAGCTTGTGAGACACTGCTCTGGTCAGGAAACTCATTCGGGAGCTTCACTCGGGAGCTTGGGAAACTCACTCGGGCGCTTCACTCGGGAGCTTCACATGGGAGCTCGAAAGACACTGCTCGGGAGTCGGGAGACTGCAGTTTGAGAAAAAGCAGCTCGGGCCACTCAACAGATAAGTTGGAATTATTGTTGTAATTTCAATTTATTATAAATTCTCGAAATTTCCTCCAACAATCACACTAACCTATAAACTTCCATTATAGATTTTGCAAATTCTTTGATGTGCGTATTGGTGCAATTTTGCTATACCAATTACCAATATTTGACTTCTACTTCATTGTATGCCAAATTTGATGATAAGGAGGAGATTTTTAATAATGAATTTTGTTTCATCTTCATTTGATTTTAGTTCATCAATTTAGAATTCTAGCTCTTTTTTTTGTTTTGATGAAGGTAGTCGAAAGAGTTTTTGACTAATTACCCATTTCAAAGTTGTTGTTTTTCTATTATTTATATTGGTGCATATATGAATTTTATGAGAGTTTTTATCGAAGGATATAATGATCAATTCAATAAACTTTTCCCTTCTTAAGTTCTATCAATAAATGATAACAAAGACAATGTCACAATTATCTTTTATAAGTTTTCTCGTATCTAACTTTTGGTTAAAAGAGATTAAATATTATTTTTTTAAATACATGGGTAAAATGCTACTTGATAGAAAATACAGGGGTAAAATATAATTCGACAGAAAATAAGAGGGTTAAATATTATTTTTTAAATATAAGAGAATAAAATGTAACTTGATAGAATATAAAGGAGCGTTTAAAGTTATTTACCCTAAAAATCACTTTTATCACGTAGCTAAGTTGGCCACCTTATAATAGATTTATAGAATTGCAAGGAGTCAATTTCCGATGAATCCGGAGAGAAATATCCTCTCACGTGGTGGCTTATTCGATTTTTTGATTTACATTTCTATAAATGACTACGGAATTAGCCGGTTAGACATCCAGGGTTAGTGCATGATCTTTTGTAGAAGTACAACATGTAAAAATTATCCTCGCAAGATGCCCAATTAGTTAGAGGGTGATAGATTTGCTATAATTCAGCAAAGATCAATTCCCAATGGGTATTGATCCTATTGATCCTGTCGCGAAGCGAGGTGGCGATCCGCCGAGTCGGACGACATCTCGGGTGGCACGAACGGGTGAGGTGGTTGCGAACTGACCGCGCTCCGGTGTGGCTCTGCAAAACATCGATCGTTAGTAGACCCGCCGGGGATTTCCCTGGTCAGGTACTCCGACAGTCAAGTCAGTATCCGCAGGTATAATAGTGGAGCAGTATCGAAATGAAGCAAGAGGCAAGAAAACTTTTCTGCGTGCGCGGACCAACGTACCTGCGGGAAGATGAGTGCGGAGTTTATATAGCCGGGGGAGCTGACAACCCTTGCCCGTATTGACGAGACAAGAGTGTGATAGCTGTCAGCTCGTAGAGAGCACTTGGGAGTGGCGCGATGTGGTGCGGAGTGCTCTAGCAGTACGAGAATACTGTATGGGCGGACTAACCGTGAGAATTGTCAGAGATGAGTAAGGTGTGAGGAACCCCGTTAGCAGGAGTGTACCCTGGATATGATGGCATAGGGGCGTAGGGGAGAGATAGCCTGTACCCTGGGAGCCGACTGGCGGGCCCGAGTGCTGGGGTCCGAGTCGGGTGATGGCCAGTGAGCGTGGGCAGCCACGCGTCCGACTGGTAGAGTGGAGGCGCAGGGTACGCCCTGAGTCGGGGGTTGAATGAGTGATGTCTGTCTGATCCTAGTGGGTATCCGACTCTGGTGATGAGCTTGGGGCGTGGATCGCCCCGCGTTTGGCTACGACGCTCAACCTAGGTCTAGGTCGGGGAATGGCCACGCGCCCGATTGGATGAAGGGTTGGGGGTCGGCCCGACCGACTCCCCTCGTGGCCAGCTAAACACTGTCCCCAGGAACTCCTGGGTTTGGGAGTTTACCTGGAAATACCTTCGCTAACCTGTCTATTACACCTTCCTGACGCTAGGCTGGCTAGCGGGCCCGGCCTGCGAACCTACCCATAGGCAAGGACGAGATCAGATATATACCTTTAAAAAAAAATCTTCCTATCACCTAGACATTTGACGGTTTGATATAAATTGATCTTATAATTTACTTTTGTTTATATAATTTAAAGACCAATTGCGAGGAGAATAATAATATAAAGACACTATTGGATAATTGTTACGTAACGACTACTGTAGTATTACAGTTAGTAATTATTAGATTTTTCCTTTTATATTAGATATCTCATAACTTTTATAACTATTTTAAAGTTTTTTTTATCGATTTAAAATATTTTAATGAAATTTAAATAACTGTAACTAAGTTGTCAAATGATATTTTAATATAATAATATTTAAAATTTAAAATTTAAAAAAAAAGATAACTTTTTATATGGTAGCTATTCATTGATTTTTATATATTATAATAATTACCAAGTAGATTTTACATGTTATGATTTAAATCTAAATTTTAAAATTTTAAAATTTAAATAATAACTTTTAAATTCGGAACACTGAAAAAAATAATTTTCATATTGGCACATACATCAAATAGTCACTACACACTATAATTAAATTTTAAAATTTATAATTTCGAACTCTAAATCTTAAATTTTGAATATTAATTGGGTTAAATTTAATTAAGAAGGAATCGAATTCATATGTAAAAACTATTGTAATTTATAAATTTTAAATTGTAAGCAGGAATATACTTATATTATTCTTTGGCAAAATGAAATGAATTTACGTTATCATAGAGAATGTACCAAAGAGAATGTGCATCCTATTATAGTATTTCATATGGTTGTGAAATCAAATTTAGGTTCAGAAGTTAAGTAAAAGTCAGAAACGAAATCATCCCTAGAGTTGACCAAAACAAAAATAACACGACTAAGACTACAGAGAAGTTTAGGAAAGTCATTAGGAAGATATCAAAGGAAATTATCAAAAGTGAATACCTAGAATATATACCAATAGATTTTGGATTCCTAAAAGTGTATTTACCATGCCCTAGATGAATTTGGAGAGTGTCAACTCAAATCAAAAGGGTAATTAACCCAACCTTGATGAAGTTGACACTTTAGACCATTTTCAAGGAATAGTTACCCTTGAAAATGAAAAGGTTTCATTATTTACTCTTGAGTAAAATTGGGCTAAACTACAATTTTGAAAGATTGAACTTGATAAAGTTGACACAACTAGGATAAAATCTAAAGAAATGTCAAGTTGGGAGTTTTGGCGTTCTCTTTGAAAGTTAAGGGCAAAATTAGGACCATTAATGACTTAGCGATAAGTTATTGATATTTAAATAGAGAATCTAGGTATTTTTCTTTTATACTAAAATGTCATGATTTATATGCTCATATCATATGCCATGATATCATATTTCAACGTTCATATTTGATTATAAAAATATCACATGTCATATCATACATAGATCATTTAGCTATAATGATTTTTGTATTTGTAAAATATTAATATAATGAAAGTCATGTTCACTATCATGCATTATTTAATTTATTAAAATTAAGGACATTGACATTAATTGACATCCTAGATAGATGATTAACATTTATAATATATAGTTAGAAATGCATGATCCCTTATTTTTGAGAGAACATGATTTTGACATCTCACAAAGACCATAAGTAGACTTGTATATATTTTGAGAGACATTAGATATATGTGAGATGTTTGGAAGATGGATAAAACTTAATGTGTTGATCAAGTGCGTCTATTTGAGTTTTAAATTCATAAAGATAAGAAATTAAGTGAACTCTAAATATTGGGAAAGCTAATGTACAAATCATGTGCATTTAGCCCAAGGAATATAGCTGAAAATTATTTTTGAAAATCATTTCAAAATTATTTTACAAAATCTTGAAGAAGTCTATCTTTTGATAAGAGTCATTATTAATAAATTGGATATAAAATAGAGTAAATTATCGAAGTGTTTCAATAGTTTCCAATTTTGTATAAATAATGTTACACAAAATTTTACTATTTTTAAGATTTTGTAGAATTATTTAGGAGTTTCTGAAATTCAAATCTAAAATTATTTTCAGAAATCAGAAACTCCCCAATCGATCAGGTGGGGCATACACTAATTAATTGGGCAATCGATTGGTGAAGGTTTTTTGTAAGCACAAATCACGTAATCGATTAGATGATCAATTAAGATGGTCTTTATCGATCCGGTGATCGATTATGGAGTGGCTTCATCAATTGGGACCCAACGCCAATCGATTGGCATGACTGTATTCGACTGAAATTATCTGATTTCAGTCGATTAACCTAATTTTGAGTAACCTAACAATCTCTAACCTTCTAGAATGATTTTATAAGTATATTAGGGTAATTTTCATGATAAAAACAAAAGGGGAGCGGTTTATGATGCAAAATTGGAAGTTAAGGAGAGGTTTATATTCAAAATTAAAATTTTAAAATCTCATAGCTTCACTTTGATCTTTCCTAAAGATTTAGGAACTAAAAAATCATTGTTGGTACAATGATAGAAGTTTAGGATATGTTTTGAGGGGGAGGACTTCCATAAAAGTATGATTTTCTTTTTATTGATAAAAACAAAGAGACAATGAGGATTTGAAATCTTCATTGTGATGGATAAATGTTCAAGGTTGAGCTTGAGTTACAATGAAAAGTATGAGACTCTCATTGGGTACCACTGAACATATTACTTTTGGGGAGAGTTTTTGATGTATGTCAAAGGGGGAGCAAATGCATAGTTTAAGTTAGAAAAACTCTCATTATATTTTGGCAAGGGATGAAAAAGTAAGTTGAGCTAATATGGGTTAGCGTAATTTAAACATATTGTTAAACATCAAAAAAGGAAGATTGTTGATACAATCTTTTTTAGGTCAAGGTTGACCAATTTGACTACGCTTAAGTAAGTTTGAGTTTCGATATTTGACAATGATCTTTGTGTTGAGACAATCTATGGTCTATGTGACCATGTGTTTTGATGTTTGGGCAAAAGGTTTAAGTTAGGTCTATCCTTATATTTGATACGTGTACTTGAGTGTGTAAGTTCTACAAGATATACATAGACTCAGCTTGATGGCTTCAGATCCGGTGAAGGATGATGTGTCCGAGGAACCATGGACAAGGCAGCAATAGAGGGAAGTGTACTTTAAGGCATACACCAAAGATGGCATGGAGATGAGCCACGGGCTTATATGCATCCGAGAGACGAGAGCCAAAGCGAAGATGGCTTAAAGGCAACAAGTCAAGGTTGCAAAGAAGAGTCAAGTGAGTTGCAAGGGTTTGAGTGCGAGTGAAATGTACTTGGGAAGGAAAACCCTAGATTTAGGGTTCTACCAGTCGACTGGTATGGGATCAGTTGACTGGTTGAGGCCAGAGAAAGATCAGCAATCGATTGACGTCGGTTGAATTCTAACATTGGGCTATAACATTCGAATTCAACAGCTGTCAATCGAGTGGTGTTGGCACCAGTCGATTGGTAACAGTTGGATCAGTAAATGAGTTTTATTTAAGAAGACTCGGTTTGCTTGAGCAAGGTTGATGAAATAAGCTTAGTTAAAGCTTATTAATAGTCTTCCTTGTGCTATAAAGTTCTTATGCGAGTTTGTTGCGAGGTTTCTCTACCCTCAAGGAGGTTGAGCATAGTCAAAGATTTTCTGAGTAGTCATTCACCGACAGATCATGATTGCCCACCTTACGACAATTATGGAGAAGGAGCACCATCTCCGAACCACGTAAAGGTTTTGTGTTAGCGTTTGCTCTTCATTATTTAGTTTGTATTTCCGCTACGCGGCTAACCTTGTAGGAAGAACAAGCAATTTGGGCAATGAGCTATTCACCCTCCCCTCTAGTCGGGCCTTCGATCTCTAACAGTTTGGACATTGTGTGAAATACGTCAAGTGGGTCAAGGTTGATTGTGTTGGGACCGGTAGACGAGCTAGAGGGGGGGGGTGATTAGCTCCGATTTGCTTGTAGATGATTTGTCGTCGCAGAAGACTTCAAGCAATAGTAATATTTTGGATTTTACTTGGTATCCACCTCCTTGAGGTGACTAATCCAAGGGTCCACTCTCCTCACTCTCTCATACACTATGAAAGATCTCCTTTTTGAGGTGGAGAAACCTCTTACAAGCTTACAAGAAGATGCAACAAGAATCTAAGCAAATACAAAATGAAATCTTACAAGATTTACAATAATAAGCTCAAACTTTGCTTTCCTTGCTATCTTCAAGCTTGTGATCGCCTCTAGAACTTTGGAAGTGCAGCAACACTAAGCCCCAAAGCTTCTCTTGAAATGGCATGGAAGGAGGAAGAAGAGTTGCGCTTCAAACCTGCGTGAAAACCTTTATACCCGACGCCTAGGGTTTCTGAATCGATTACCCAATCGATTACCATGTCAGATTTTGCCGTTCAACGACTAGTTTTCAAACCGTAATCGATTAGCCAATCAATTACGAATGTCCTGAATCAATTGCCCAATTGATTCAGAACCCTTCTGTTCTCTCGCGCAAAGTGCCCTAATCGATTAGCCAATTGATTACCGATACCCTGAATCGATTACCCAATCGATCCAGGACCCTTCTGTTCTCTCGCGCAAACTACCCTAATCGATCAACTGATCGATTCACCCAATCGATTACCCAATCGATTGAGTCCAACCTAACTTGTTTTCACAAGTCTAGGATCCCCTACCAAGTGTCCGGTCAACCCCTTTGACCCACCTGAATTTCTACTGCCTAGCTCCCAGCTCGAACTTAACCTGGTTCCCAACCAGATTCGCCTAACCCTTGAGTTAGGTCCATTCTCTCGGTAGACTTCCACCTTGCCAGCATGCGATCTCCCCGATCCACCTGGACTTCACCTAGTCCCACTAGGTCTTTTCCGATGCCAGCGTGCGATCTCCCCGATCCACCTGGACTTCACCTAGTCCCACTAGGTGTGCTTAGTCCCACTAGGTGTGCCTAGTCCCACTAGGTCTTTTCCCATGCCAGCGTACGATCTCCCCGATCCACCTGGACTTCACCTAGTCCCACTAGGTGTGCCTAGTCCCACTAGGTCTTTTCCCATGCCAGCGTGCGATCTCCCCGATCCACCTGGACTTCACCTAATCAGGTCTCCAGTCAACCTTGACCCACCTGACATCATACGATATTCAAACATCATATGACACTCAAACATCATTATCAAACATCAAAACATCCAACCTTAAGCTTACCCAGCTTATCAAACATAAGTTCACCCGAGTCTAGTCAACCTAGGTCAACCCTGACCTAACCAAGATTGCACCAACAGATTGGAGACTTGACTAGTGAAGACCTAACTATGGTTAGGTAAGATGAAGTACTAGTAAACTAGGTAGATCTAGTTGGAAACTAGGTGAAGTCCAAGTGGATCTGGGGGATCACACGTTGACATGGTAGAAATCTACTGAGAGATTATACATAACTGTGGTTAGGCAAGGTGAAGTCCAGTTGGACTAGGCAAACCTAGTTGGGAACTAGGTGAAGTCCAAGTGGATCTGAGAGATTGCATTTTGGCAAGGTGGAAGTCTACCAAGAGACTAGACCTAACTGCGGTTAGCTAGGCAAAGGAAAATCCTAGTGAGACTAGGCAAACCTAGTTGGGAACTAGATGAATTGTAAGTGAATCTGGGAGATCACACGTTGGCAAGATGAAAGTCTATCGAAAGACTATACCTAACTACGATTAGGCAAAAGGAAGCTTTAGTAGGACTAGCAAACATAGTTGGGAAGTAGATGAAGTCCAAGTGGATCTAGGAGATCACAAGTTGGTAAGGTGGAAATTTACCGAGAGACTAGACTTAATTGCTATTTGACAAAGGGAAGACCTAATAGAACTATGCAAACCTAGTTGGGAACTATGTGAAGTTCAAGGTGGTTAGCGGGGAGCTAAACACTTGGCGTAAGAAAAGTTCTAGTTGGGAACTAGGTAAGAGAAAGTCCAAGTCGGTCCAGACCTGAACGGATATTCGGTGAGGAAATCCCAAACAAGTCATGGAGGGCCTGGGTTGGGTAAAGCAACCCTAGGCTTGGAAGCTTAGGGTAATGCTTGGGCAATCGATCAAGTGATTGATTGACCAAAGTTTCTCGCGAGAAAAGAAAGATGCTTAATCGATTGAGTAATCGATCAAGGCCAATCCCAATCGATCACCTCGATTAGGGAAGCTTCTGTCGCGAGAATAGAACCAGCCTTAATCGATTGGGTGATCGATTAAGATAATTTCGCGATGAGCGTAAGAAGGTGTTTAATCGATTGGGCAATCGATTAAGCATGTGTTGCACGATAGTTTAGAAAAGCGTTAAATCGATTGGGATTCTTAATCGATTGACCAATCGACTAAGCTTCATAAACTAATTGTTGATCAGCTAGATCTGAAATGGTAATCGATTGGTAACCATAGGTCGCGAGTATAAAGGATTTTTATATAGATTGAAGCTGTAAGTTCTTCCTCTCCGTCTTCGTCGATTCTTGTGAGCGCTTGGGGATAAAGTGTTGATGCATTTATAACCATCAAGGGCCAATTTCAAGCTAGAAGAAAGCAAGACAAGCAAGAGATCTTTGTTGTAAATCTTGTAAAATTATATTTATAATTTTCTTGTTCATCTTGCATTTTTTGAGTGAGCTTGTACAAGGTTTCTCTACCTCAATGAAGGAGATTTTCATAGTGGATGTGAGAGTGAGGAAGAGTGGATACTTAAATTAGTCACCTCAAAGAGGCAACTGATTGGAAGGGCAATCACAGGCTGCCACGTGGCTTAGAAGCTCGCTACGTAGCATAAGGGTTTCCATATGGGCTCAGTTAAATGATTGAGGGTAGCTCTCGGTCGGGAATCACCTGATTGTGAGTTACTCGATAGGGAATCACCTGATTGTCTTTGGCCAGACTAGACCAGCTGGGATATATGCTCCCGATCGAGAAAGGCAGATGCTATTGGTAGGGAAGGGTATCTTTGTCCAGTCAGGACAAACTTCCTTAGAGGCATCAGGGATGACTATTCATTAAAGAGAGTATTTAATGCTTTAGAGGCATCGACAATACATTAACCACAAGGGGAAACAGTCGCATGCTTTAATGATTGGTGATAGAGATGAGCATCCCGGGGTGGACACATGACACAGGAAAGCTACAAGGCAGGGCCCGCCGAACCAGAGCTCTGAGGTCAGACTGAGACTATCTCGGGAGAATGGATCAGAGCCCTGAGGTCAGAACGGTAATCGGGCTCCCAACACTACCTCGGGAGAATGGAAGAAAGCCCCCAAGGTCTGACCGAAAATCGGGCTCCCGAGACTATCTTGGAAAAATGAAGGAATGTCCTGAGGTCAGCTCGGGAGATGGGACTCCGAAACTGACTCGAGAGAGTGGAGCCCAAAGATCAACATAGGAGTCAGAAAGCCCGACTTCAAGTAACCGTTCCTCTTTCCAGAGTAGGAAAGTCATTGGATACTTATTATCTGCAACACACGACAATTAAGACCTTAATAATCGGAGTGATCATTACCAAAAGATAGGAGATCTATCAAGTAACCGATGATTAAGGGGCGTAGAGGAGAACGTGGGGGACACGTGTGACCAAGACCATAAGTATATAAGATGCCTCGGAATCCAGGTAAAGGGGGTAAACTTTCCGAACTAATAGAAGCTTTCCTGACTTGAGCGTCGGAGTGGGCTCCACCGAAAAATCTTCCAGCACATCCCTTTTAACACCCATGTTAATCTCGTAGGGCGTGCATATCTTCTCCCCTTCACCGTCATCGTGGGCTGCGCTTTGGTGACTCGCCATCGCCATCGTTCGCTTTCAGAACAAGTTTGGCACCGTCTGTGGAAAACATCAAAGCACCAGAAGGAACACTGTGATGGCAGATCCAGAGTGACAACCCATCATTCTGACGCGAGAGGAGTTGGATCGTCTAGTCGCTAATGTTGTCAAAGGAGCACCGGAACAACATCTGATCGAGTAAGCCGCCTCGTGACGTGCGACTTCGGTGCAGGACGAAATTTTAAGAATGTTTGCCTCGCATCACCGAAATCGAAGATCCGCCTCACCACCGGTGGGACCGGCAATAACAGCTCTTGCGCCCCAGTGAGATTCCTTGGGAGATATGGAGAGGACACATTCTATCGCCTCCAGCGTTTTACGACAGGAGGAGGGGCCGGGGAAGATCGAGGCCTCCAAAGCCCTCCAGAAGTCTCCCTCTACCTCTTTTTCTTCGGACATCATAGCGGATCCCATGCCCAAGTAATTTCGTGGTCTAGGAATTGCTGACTACGATGGGAAGACGGATCCGAAGGACCACATCTGTATATTCATGAACGCGACTCTCTTACACCAATACACAGACGGTGTGAAGTGTCGGGTGTTCTTGAATACCTTATCAGGGGCTGCCCAGAGATGGCTTCAAAGGTTGCCCCAACATTCGATAAACTCTCTCCTAGAGTTTAGAGCCGTCTTCTTATACCACTTTGCTAGTAGCCGACAATACCAGAAGACGGCATTGAACCTGTTCGCCCTCAAGCAGAAGGCCAAAGAATCGCTGAAGGATTATATCCAGTGGTTCAATCGGGTGGCTTAAGATATGCCAACCGCTACTTCGGAGATCCTCATCAGCGCTTTCACGCAAGGACTCTCCGAAGACGTTTCTTTCAGTCGCTGGTGAAGAAGCCACCAGCTAGCTTCGATGTCTTATTGGGCCGCTCAGTCAAACATGTCAATATCGAAGAGGTGCAGCATGCCCGACGCAAAGATCTGGCGGGAGTCCCTATCCAGATCTCGATACGATCTGAGAGGAGAGAACCACCCGCACCAGCTCGGGCAAAAGATCCTCGCTCTGGGATGGCTCACTGGGCCGGTAAGAAGAGGTTGGTGGAGACAGTCGACACCGCAGAGCCCGAGCCACCGAAGAAGTACTATAATTTCCATGACAACACAACGCACTCTACAGAAGTGTTATATCCTGAATAAAAGGAGGTCTAAGGACGCGGACGCCAAGCCCCTCAAACAGTGGAATAAAGTGGGGGTGTCGACAGTGATCCCTCGCCGAAGCTCTTCCCCTCGTCGACGACAATCAGGGGAGGACAGATCCAGGCATTGATCCTAATCATGTTCGAGGGGAAGGAGTTGGGAGATAATGTCCCGCCAATCTATCTCCCCTGAAAGGGATCTTAAGAAGGGCAAAGCTCCGACGCGCGGACCTTCATCGGGCTATGTGGGAGTAATCTCAGGAGGACCGACTGGGGGAGACTCTCATCGAGCAAGAAAGTCCCATATCCACCGGCTGGAGAACTACGCTATTGGGACGAGCAAATACAAGTGCCAGGGCCCGATTATTTTATTCGGCCCTGACGATCTGGAGAACGTGGAAGCCCCCCATGAAGATGCACTGGTAATCCTTGCCAGAATATCTAATTACGAGGTTAAATGCATCTATGTGGATACAGGTAGCTCCGTCAATATTCTGTACAATGCAGCTCTGGACCAGATGCAGGTCGATGAGGATGAACTGCATCCTATCTCCACTCCGTTGTTCGGCTTCACCGGATACAGGGTACAACCGTTGGGACAGATCTCCCTGTCTCCGTCGCTAGGGGATGACACACTGCAGAGGACCAGGAGGGTGTCCTTTATGATTGTGGACACCCTATCGTCCTACAACGCCATCCTGGGATGATCGACACTCAGCCTATTCCAAGCAGTGGTCTTGGTCTACCACCAGAAGATTAAATTTCCGGTAGTCGAACAGGTAGCCGAAGTCAAAGGAGATCAATTGGCTTCTCGGCGATGCTACAATAGAGAGGTCAAAACAGAAACCCAAAAGAACCTGAGGACGCATGAAGCGTTACAAATCGACATGGCCAACCCTCGAGAAGAAGAAAGGCCTAATGAAGAACACCGGGAGGTTGAAAGCGAAGAGGTCCATATTCATCCTCAACAAGCTGGAGGAATTACAAGTATTGTTGCCGATCTTACGCCAGAGCTGAGAAGTCGTCTGGTCAGCTGCTTAATGGACCATCGGGACGTGTTTTGTATGGGCTACTGAAGAGATCAAGGGAGTCCCCCTGCCTTGGGCACGCATCGGTTACATATATCCCTGGGAGCCTGGTCGGTGAAACAGAGGCGAAGACACTTTGTATATGAGCAACACAAGATCATCAGGGAAGAAGTCGTAATGTTGCCGAAGACTTTACCATCTCGTGGTACCGAGGATGCCCGAGATGTGTAGACTTGGTCGTGATGTCGAGGATGGTCGACCAAGAGTAGCCTAAATCTCTACCGTCTCGTGGTGTCGAGGATGCCCGACCAGGAGCAATTGACGAACTTACCATCTCATGGTGCCGAGGATGCCCGAGATGTGTAGGTCTAGTTATAGTGCCGAGGATGTCCGACCAGGAGTAGCCTAAATCTCTACCGTCTTGTGGGGCTGAGGATGCCCGAGACGAGCAGACCTGGTCGATGTGCTGAGGATGCCCGACCAGGAGTAGGCGAAGAGCTTACCATCTTGTGGTATCGAGGATGCCCGAGATGTGTAGACCTGGTCGTGGTGCTGAGGATGCCCAACCAGGAGTAGCCTACGTCTCTACCATCTCGTGGTGCCGAGGATATCCGAGATGAGTAGATCTGGCCGAGGTGTCGAGGATGCCTGACTAGGAGCAGGCAAAGAACTAACCATCTTGTGGTGCCGAAGATGTCCGAGATGTGTATATCTGATCGTGGTGCCGAGGTTGCCCGACCAGGAGTAGCCTAAATCTTTACCATATCGTGGTGCCGAGGATGCCCGAGATGAGTAGACCTGTTTGAAGTGCCAAGGATGCCCAGCCAAGAGCCGACGAAGAGTTTACCATCTCGTGGTGTCAAGGATGTCTAAGACGTGTAGACCTGGTCGTGGTGTCGAGGATGCCCGACCAGGAGTAGCCTAAATCCCTACCGTCTCGTGGTGCCGAGGATACCCGAGATCAATAGACCTGGGTGAGGTACCGAGGATGCCCTGCCAGGAGCAGGCGAAGAGCTTACCATCTCGTGGTGCCGAGGATGCCTGAGATGCGTAGACATGGTCGTGGTGCCGAGGATGCTTGACCAGGAGTAGCCTAAATCTCTACCGTCTCGTGGTGCCGAGGATGCCCGACCAGGAGCAGGCGAAGAGCTTACCATCTCGTGGTGCTGAGGATGCCCGAGATGTGTAGACCTGGTCGTGGTGCCGAGGATGCCCGACCAGGAGTAGCCTAACTCTCTACCGTCTCGTGGCGCCGAGGATGCCCGAGACGAGTAGACCTGGCCGTGATGCCGAGGATGCACGGCAAGGGGCAGTTGAAGACCTTACCATCTCGTGGTGCCGAGGATTCCCGATATATGTAGAACTGGTTGTGGTGCCGAGGATGCTCGACCAGAGACGAGTAGGCTTGAGCATGGCGCTGAGGAAGCGCAGCCGAGAATAACCTGGACCTGTACCATCTGGAGGTGCTGACGACACCAAAGATATATTGGCCTGGGTGAGGTGTTAACAGGTCAAGTCCTGTCTTTGCACACGCAGACGATTAACAGCACATTAAGTCCTTGTCTCTCCCCTGATGTTAGATCTCGCGTGTGTAAAGGAGTCTATACAGGAGAAGAGGCTAAGAAAGACATGCAGCGTACAGGCAACAAGGTATAGAAGATGAATATATTTCATTTATAGGTGAAGGTTACATTTGGAATACATTCAATCAAATATAGAAGATATAATCAAAAAGTGACACAGAAGACAAAAAAGTTTCCTTTATAATCTAGAATTACATTTAAAGAAAAAGATACAGAAGACAAATACAATTGGGAGTACATCCATTCAAGAAAAGGGCAAAAAATACATTTCATTTAAACTTGGAGTACAGAAGAAAATAGTGTAAAAGTATTTCATTCAAAATTGTGGATTACATCTGAGGTACATTCAAAAGCAGAAAATACAAAAATAAAGGACAACACAGGTTTGGGAAAATCCCTACAGTTCTTTGTCCTTAGCCGGGAGCTCATCCCAAACCTGGTCGACGCTCAAAAAGCTCAGGTCCACCTCCGATTTCAACACTTTAGCTCTTTGGAGTTGTTGGATGACACTGTTAAAGCCCTATTTCAAGCACTTTAAGACATGTCCAGCTATGATATCGTCGAACTTGTCGGATTGGAGGAACCTGGTCTTGAATTCGACCTTGGCCTTTGTTTGCCGGGACTCTTCGTCAGCTATATATTTTTGCAATTCTTAGAAAGTTATGTCCCAGCCAGTCTTCAACTCGGCCGCCTCGAAGGATAGCTGGTCCCGATCCGCCAGGGCCTCCTGGAGTCGCTCTGCACTCTCCCGGAGCTGCGACTGGTTCTACTGCAAGTCTTCTTACAGGAGGCGGGCGTCCTCCAACAGCTTTGCCTCCCGTTCTTCGAAGCACCCCTTCTCATGAGCTAAATGACTCAACTCGTCAGTGAGGGTCTTCACCAGCTCTGATAGGAGGTGCTCTCGGTGGCGAGCGCTATGCAGGGAGGACTCAGAGGCCAACATGGAGTCCAGGTAGTGCTCCACCTTAACCCGAAGACCCCTGCTGACCTCTGCCTGCATCAAACCTTCCTCACGAGCGTGGAAGACCTCTGCCTCTAATTCAAGTACCTATTGGCGTAAGGCATCGATCTCCTGCTCGGATGATAGGCGGCTACCCAAGAAAGGCAGTCAGACGCGACCTACCACAACAAATAACAATGGTTAGAAAAGTAAATGATGGTAAGGGGAAAACACCTAACCTTTACCTCGAGGAGTTATTCGTGCAAACTAGCGATTAACCCAGCTGACGCGTCGGTAGTCCTCCCTCTCGTGGCTTCGTGGCTTCATGGCTCCTTGGAGAAGATGTGCCTTTAGAGTGGCTGAGGGGTTGGACGCTGGGTTCTTTGAGGGGTACTCTGGAGGGCCCCGAGATATCCTCCTCCGTGCTTGACGCTTCCCCAGAAGGATGACCTCAGCGGAGGCCTCCTTCAGCTCCACTGGCCGAGGGCCCAGAGAGGTCGCCTTCTCTGCCGCCTTTACCTTCCGACGTAGGCGGACACTGATGAGCGCCGGTTCGCCAGGCCTCTTGCCCTTGAGGCCGGTGGAGGCCTCGAGGACTTTGGAATGAACTTCGACCTCACCCGCTAGTTCCGCAATGGTTGGTGTCGCCCTTCGGTAGCGCGTGGAGAGTGGAACAGTGTCCTCCTCCTCCGTAGTTGCCTTGGCCGAGCGGGTCCTTTTCCGTGGATGAGCCAAAGAGATCGCGGGTTTCCGACGGTGGTCTTCCGGCTCGCTTGCCTCCTCCACTCCCCTCCTCAGCGGGCTGGATGAGGCACGACCGTTTGGTGAGTGGTCGGCTTGCCTTCCCAGTGGGCTTTATCACCAGCACAAAAACCTGGACTGACAGTTCTTTGTCACCACCTCCCTCCTTAGAGGCTACCTGAATGCTAGAGGACTTGGTAGTGGTCTATTCCTCTCTGGGGATCAGCTCGGAGCCCTCAGAAGGTTCGACCGCGGAGGGTAGAGCAGCTGGAGAAGGAGTTTGGGCCTGCTCATCCGCAAGCTCCCACTTAAGAAGTTTACTCATGGGTGGGGAAAGCATGGTGTTCTCTACAACACAAACAACTGTTGAGTCGTGGATTTCAGGTCGCGCATGGGAAACCTCTCCATGTCCCCGGATTAAAATTTTCAATCTGAATGGAGAACTATTTCTCAAACGACCATCTCATCATCTTGCTAACCGATTTGAGCGACCGCTTGACCAAACGTGTTATTCTAGCAATCAATCTCGTCCAACTGATTAGCCGCAGAATAGACGATGAGTGGATCGCCAATTTTTGTGTTTATCATCGGGGTCCAAAATAATTAATTAACATAATTAATTAAACAATAATCAACATGCAATTAATTATCAATAATCAAATAATAGTAAGATTAAAGGAACCAAAAGAGAAGATATGCGTCTCGTTTACCTTGCGATCTTCTACTGTATGACCTATCCTCTTGTTGGACGTCGTGTGAGCGACGATCTACCAAGAACCGAAGTCACTAAAGCCACCAACTACTCCTCTTCCACTTGAGCCGAAAACCCTATCCCCAGGGTTGTTGATGCCGACCACCTTATGGAGGAAGAAGAGGATGAAGGAGATGAGGAAGTGCTCTTCTCCTTCACTTGAACTCTAACCAACCCCCTCCTTTCTTCCTATCTCGCGGCGCCAAGCACCATAAGGAAGAAAGAGACCTCCTCTTCCTTTCTTCCAAGCTCGCGGTGCCAAGCACCACCAAGTAAGAAAAATTCCCTCCTTGCGCTAGTTTATTCTCCTTCCATTCATTTTGTCACGTGCCACAAAAGGAGGAGATGATCTCCTCTTTATCTATGTGATCACTGACCACCAAGTGGTAAGAAAGAAGGGAGGAGAAGGAGAAGAGAAGGAAGAAATTTTCTTCCTTCTTA
>JAGFNQ010001998.1:76407-99411 GCA_024364735.1 Boesenbergia rotunda | reverse complement strand
TTCCGTTTAGAGGAGACTTAGCAAAGAGTTGCTACTATATAAAGGACCCAAAGGCTAGCCCTTTAAACACATCAATCAATTAATCAATAGTTGATTAAGAGTTCCCTCTCTCTCTCTCTCTTTTATTCTTCTCCTCTCCCTCTCCTTCTCCTTGCCTAGGGCCGGCGCCCATTCTTGTGAATTAGGGCCGGCGCACCAAGCCTTCCTCCAAGAGGGAAGTTGGCGTGAGCAACCAAAAGGAAGGAAACCGAAGACGAAGAAGAAGAAGCGGATAGCGACTCTCTCTTCCGGAATACGATTCCGTTACTTCATTGGTTAGTTTTTCCATTGTTTCTCTTATTCTTCTAGTTGTGCCTTCCGAGAATCTAGTAGTTCTCGTCGGCACAAAACTCGTGACTTTGTGAAGTCATCCCGAAGAGAACTCGGCGTGGACGCGAATAGAGGCGAAGCTTCCAAGGGACGCTACGGTTGGATCTCGTCCCTTACTTCGAGTTACGCGAGGTACTTGGTAAATTAGTTTACTTTTCCGCAAACTTTTATTTCATGATTATGTCGATACACTATAAGGTTGCATGCTAGATACGAAGTTAAAATAATTTAGGAAATTATTTTATGCAAACTCTTCCGCTGCACGTAAAAATTTTAAATTTTACGAACTCGTATCCTTGTCGACATGCACCCGGTCCCAACAGTTTATTCTAAACACCAAGGATCAACTTGGAAAGTTCACGGCTAAGGCTGATGAAGGGATACTAGTCGGGTATTCCCTAGTTAGCAAAGCCTATCGAGTCTACAATAAGAAATCTAGATTGGTTGAAGAGTCTTCTGATGTTGTCTTTGAAGAAATTCTGAATGTCAATGAACAACCAGAAGATGTAGTCCAATTCGAACTTAGGAGACTAAGTTTGAATGAGAGTCCAAATGTTGTTGATGGTGATGAATTCGATGACGGTGAGCCTAGACAACCCATAGATCAGCTGGATCCTGAGGCTGAGCTTGGGTCTAGTGAAACCATTTGAGAAGCACCACCAACACCTAGGCAAACTAGATTAGCCTCTAGTCATCCCCAAGACCAAATTATTGGAGACATCCATCATGGGGTTAGGACTAGATCATTCTTTAGGGATGAGGTTAATGAAGTTGCCCTAATTTCCGAAATTGAACCTAGGAAAATTGATGAAGCATTAAATGATCCCGATTGGATCATTGCAATGCAAGATGAACTAGGTCAATTCGAAAGAAGTCAAGTTTGGGACTTAGTCCCTAGACCTAAGAAGACCACCATCATTGGAACCAAATGGGTCTTCAAAAATAAATTGAATCATAAGGGAGAAATCATAAGAAACAAGGCACGCTTAGTAGCCAAGGGCTATAGTCAAGTTGAAGGCCTTGATTATGTTGAGACCTATGCTCCCGTGGCACGATTAGAGTCTATCCGATTGATGCTTGCATTTGCAGCACATCAAGGTTTCAAGTTATATCAAATGGATGTCAAATCGGTCTTTCTAAATGGTTTAATTAGAGAAGAAGTCTATGTCGAACAATCTCTGGGGTTTGAGAGTACCGAATTTCCAAACCACGTGTTCAAGCTCAAAAAGACACTTTATGGTCTTAAACAAGTACCTCGAGCTTGGTATGAGCGGTTGTCAATGTTTTTAATTGAAAAAGGTTTTGTTAGAGGCCAAATAGACCCTACACTATTTCTACGGAGAGATTGTGACAATATTTTTGTAGCCCAAGTTTATGTCGATGACATAATTTGTGGCTCAAACAACAAGGGTTATTTAAATGAATTCATTGGACACATGAAGAGTGAAGTTGAAATGAGTCTAGTGGGAGAGTTGACTTTCTTCCTTGGACTTGAAATCAAGCAAACTTGTGATGGAATCCATGTGCACCAATCAAAGTATACTCAAGAAATGCTTCGAAAATTCAGCATGAGTGATTCGAAAGAGGTAACCACTCCCATGGCTACAAACACAAGATTAGACAATAATGAGAGTGGTAAACCTGTTGATTTGACTCAATATCGAAGCATGATAGGTAGTCTGCTATATCTCACAGCTAGTCGACTTGATATACTCTTTGCTGTGGGTATGTGCACTAGATATCAAGTTTGTGCCAAGGAATCTCACTTGATTGCTGTCAAGAGAATTTTGAGATATCTTAAAGGCACAATTGGAGTTGGTCTTTGGTAGCCCCCTTCCGAATCATTTGACCTAATTGGCTATAACGATTCTGACTACGCTGGATGTAAGTTGGATCGGAAAAGCACTAGTGGGGGTTGCCAATTTCTAGGATCATCTCTAGTTAGTTGGTCAAGTCGGAAGCAACATTGTGTTGCTCTCTCCACGACCGAGGCAGAATATATTGCTATGGGAGAAAGCATATCGCAATTGTTGTGGATGATTCATACTCTAGAGGACTATGGATTAAGCTACAAAGGTGTGCAAGTGTTGTGTGACAACATTAGCACAATTAACCTAACCAAGAATCCAGTCCATCATTCTAGGACTAAGCATATTAAAGTGTGTCACCACTTCATTAGAGATCATGTTACTAGAGGAGATGTTGTACTCTCATATGTAGAGTCCAAATCGAATTTAGCTGACATTTTCACTAAACCACTCCCCGAAAATGAGTTTAGCTTATTAAAAAGGGAGTTGGGAATGTGTCGCGCATCATAGGTTTCAAAATGCATTCAAAACTCTTCATGATTAGTTCTAATTGTTGGAGAAACAATTGGATAACTTTGGGGACATCTCACACAAACTATAAGGTTCAACAAAACATTTTTGTTTGCTAGAAATGGGGTGAGATGTTAGGATAAACTCAATTTCTCAAAATGTCAATGCATCCCTTGGGAAATTAAGTTGACGAGATAAAAATCACTTCGGTGACCAAGTGTGGGGGAAAACCAATGCATAACACATGTGTATTTGGCTTCATGATCATACTTGGACATTCTAATCAAGGAAACTTGATTGGAGACTTGAATTTGATACAAACTTGTTTGAAATTGAGTGGATGTTTGTTGATTGAGTTTGACTCCACTTGAGTGGAGCAAAGTGATGTGTTCAAACCATAAGGACTTTTGATCCTTGTTTAGGGACTAATTTTAGTCAAGGAATCATCTCAAAGATCGATAATCTGTATCAGATCTTATCCCGAATCGTCTGGAAATGTGAAACTGAATGTTTCAGATCGTATTAGGAACCCTGATCAGTCATTGGACCGATCAGGAGTATGGCTGATCGGTCCCTAGACCGATCAGGAGTATGGCTGATCGGTCCCTAGACCGATCAGGAGTATGGCTGATCGGTCCCCGGACCGATCTGGCTCTCTCCTGTGTTGATCGGTCCACAGACCAATCAGAAGGGTCACAAAGACTTGGCGAAATTTTGTCTAAACATTCTGCGCTGGCCTGGATCGATCCCCGGACCGATCTGGCCCCCTGCGGTGATCGGTTCACAGACCGATTAGGGGGCTCACAGAACACTCTCCGAAATCCTACTGATCTCCTCCTGATCGATCAACCGATCGATCAGGAGCCTTCCTGATCGGTCACCCGACCGATCAGGACCAGGCCAGTCCGATCAGGCCTGAGTCTGATCGATCTGGGCGCTCCCAGATCGAACGGTGATCCGTTCGATCACATTAAATTTCGGTTGGTGGACCGATCCACCAACCTAATAACTTTGCGAAAACCCCTTCTTCCCAGACCCTAGCGTCGAAACACTCCCGACGTGCCCGTGCGATCTTCCTCGTGAGTGTCTCTCCTTCTCGTGCGCGTGCGACTTGCTGTGCGTGAGTTCTCTTCCTGCGTTTTTCCTCTTTCCTACGCGAAACATCCTGTCAAGCTTCTGCGGTTTTCTTGTGAGCAAGTTTCCGAAGTCAATCAACATCAATGGCACCTAAGTAAGTTTGTGTTTCGTTTTATCTTACAGATTACTTCATCAGTCATGTGTTTGTGCTAATCAAGGTTTTTATCTTGTGGTGTTTGCCGTGACCCTGCTTATGCCATGACCTAAACTTTATCACATCTCGATGTTATTTGATTTTTGATCAACTCTTAACTTATGTTCCTTTGATTGTTGTTTCGTGATCAAATCTTGGGTCTTTGATTAAACCTGTGTTTCTATGATCAATTCAACCCTGTCCAATTGGCTTAAAACTATGTGCATGATCAATTCTTTAAATCCTTTAGAAAATCATCTAAGGGAAAAGAACCCGTGGAGGGAAGCTCAAAGGGCAAAGGCCCTTCAGTATCTACCCCCGCTTCAAGATCTCCACCACCTCCACATACCTGATTTCAAAATATTCATTATGCTCTAAACTTTCTATGGCATACGTTCAAACTTATGCCATGTCGAACTATAGACCAAACTTTTATTTACGAAGATTGTCCGATAGTACGGCAAATTATTGAACACTATGAACTTCAATCCATTCTTTTTCTTGAGAGGTCAATCAACTTTGATTTGGTCTCTGAATTCTATAACAACATGGTCAGTGGGGAGGGCACGGGGTGGATGACTCGTGTCGCCAGTATCGACCTTAATTTTAATCGATCTATTTTCACTGACTTTCTTGGTTGTCGTCGGTCAGCAAATGATTTTTCTCTCTACCCTTATCTTCCTGATCCTCTTCCGGTTCCCTTTGATGGAGCTACTCCTGATTCCATCTAGGAGTATTTTCTAGGCCATCCCAGGCTAAGGGGTTCCGGTGAGCGTACCCGTGATTTTCCCTCATTTCCTGCTCTTCGCCTTTCCCCCATTGAGTATGTTTTGTTTAACATCATCATCAATTGTCTCCTCCCGACTACTTCGAAACACTTAGATGAGATTCACCCGTTCCACTGCTTGATGCTCTACGGGATGCATCAGTAGTTAGACTTTGACCCAGTGGCTTCAGTCTATTTCTCCATCATTGTCCACAGTCAGATGTACGACCAGACAGTTTACATGCTGTTTGGCCACATCATCACTGCCTGGATAGAGTCGGTTGGCATTGACGTTTCATAGGGTTGCATTATACCCATGGTTCGACAGGACTGTCGAATTGATAGTCGCATGATGGCCCAGTCTGGCATTGTTGTCGGATCACAGGGGCTGAGGTGGAAGGTTCGATGACATTTGGGGGAGTTACCGGGAGCAGCCCCTGATTAGGAGCCGTCCACTGGTGCTGAGGATTATGATGCGTGGGCTCCTGACCTACGCTGGCAGGTTGCGGAGCTAGAGCGGATGGTGCAGCGCGAGCTACATATTTCTGAGCTCTGGCGACAGGAGGTCAGCTCAGAGTTTCGGTCCTTCGATCGCCGACTAGACACTCTTGCATCCGATGTTTCTGGGATCAGCTCACTACAGGACACGTGGTATGAGGAGTGGTACCATCATACGTTTCCTGGTGCTGCGACCTCCCGCAGCTCTCCACCAGGGGATGTCATATATATTACTGATTCTTCAGACGATGACATCGCGGCTGATTGACTGTTATTATCTGTGCTTTGTGCGATATTTGACTGAGCTGTATTTGCCTTGACTTTGATGCATTGATATGCATCTATTTCTTTGTTTGGTTTTGTAGACTTTTAAGGTTATGTTTCATGCAGTACTTCTATGACTAGATTTTGCTATGATTATGCTTTGTCATGCTTTATATGATTGATATGATTGTATTTTGCCATGGTTATTATGGGTGCATATGATTGATCAAAAATTTTGATATCGTTATGTATGCCTTATTACACGTGCTTATGCTATGCTCATGTCCATATGATACATATGCTTGTTTTTCCATGTCTTATCTTTGTCATATGTGTTCATATGTTTATCAAAATAAATCTATCATACCTTTGTTGTTTTGGGATACCCCTAGGGTTGAGGGGGAGTATGTTTAATCTAAACAACCTGTCTAGACCCTTTTCGGTGTTCGACAAAGGGGGAGAGTGTAGTTGGATAAGTTTGGGATGATCATGTTTGTAGGGGGAGGATCCTGATTCTCCTATGATTCTGAAATTTGAGAAAATTGATTGAGAATCCCTAAACTTAAAATCGGATTGTCAAACAACAAAAAGGGGGAGATTGTTGATGCAGTCTGACCCTGATTGTTATTTTGGTGTTGACATCGATTTTAGTTTAGGTTGATTATGATTATGATTAAGTCCTGATCGGGGATTAGGCATGGTATGGAAAATCCTAGCTTGGAGGGCTAGGTGTTGGAAAATCCTAACCTGGAGGGTTAGGTGTGAAAAATCCTAGCTTGGAGGGCTAGGTGTGGAAAAGTCCTAACTTGGAAAGTTAGGTGAAAAGTCCTAACTTGGAGGGCTAGGTGAAAAGTCCTAACTTGGAGGGTTAGGTGAAAAGTCCCAACTTGGAGGGTTAGGTGTGAAAAATCCTAGCTTGGAGGGCTAGGTGTGAAAAAGTCCTAACTCGGAAGGTTGGGTGAAAAGTCCTAGCTTGGAGGGCTAGGTGAAAAGTCCTAACTTGGAGGGTTCGGTGAAAAGTCCTAACTGGAGGGTTAGGTGAAAAATCCTGGCTTGGAGGGTCAGGTCCTAGCTTGGAGGGCTAGGTTGGATGAAATCCTAGCTTGGAGGGCTAGGTTTGAGTCCCTGGATCGGTCTGGTGACCGATCAGGGAAGCTGGCACGATGCTCCTTCGTGGATCGGTCCAGTGACCGATCCAGCGATGGCTCATCGGTCTGGTGACCGATCAGGGAGAGCACCGTGAGGTTGGGAACCTACTGTGCGGCTCCTGATCGGTCTAGTGACTGATCAGGGAGCAAGCAGTTGCCTCACTGCTTGGCTTCTGATCGGTCCGGTGACCGATCAGGGAGCAGGCAGTTCACTCACTGCCTTGCTCCTGATCGGTCTGGTGACCGATCAGGGAGCACACAGTGAGTTGAATTCCCACGCTGATCAGTTCTTGAACGGTCTAGTGACCGATCAAAGACTTAAGATTTGATATCCGTGATTGTTGTTCACTCAGGAGTGGACCTATCAGGCTTGAGCCTGATCGGTCAATGGCTATCCTAATCAGTCTGGTGATCGATTAGGATTCACTCTGATCGGTCTAGTGACCGATCAGGCCTGTGTCGTTGTGAAAGCTGGGAGTCCCAGCAAAGCGGTGGATCGGTCTGGTAACCGACCCACGAGCCCTGGATCGGTCCGGTGACCGATCACTTTAATTCAAAATGCATTGTCAGACGCTCTGATCACGTCTGACCGTATCCGATTCTCTGCATTTGAACTCTGATACTTGATTTTCTGGTTGATATGCTGTGCTAATGCCCTGATTAAGCTGCAGGTGACAGGGAATGATTCAAACACTCAAGGAGAGTCAATGGAGGCCTTTCCTTGGAGCAGGTTTATCCCTTTCTCCATCTCAGGTTGCAACGGACACTGGCGCTAGCTGGAGCTGCTGACTGGGGCTGGTCTGAGGGAAGCTCAGGGTGTCCAGAAGAGCTCAGTGGTAGCTGGTGGTTGCAGGGAAGCAGCTGGAGGCTGCAGTGAGATGGTGACCTGGCACTAGTGGAGAGGAGATAAGTAGTGTAGTGGAGAAGAGCAAAGGAGAACTTCGGCTAGCTTGTTTTTTGCTGCGACTTCTTGCTGCGTGCTAGTGTTCTCTACTGTTCCATCCTCTCTTGAGCAGGCTATTGTGATCTTTGAAGCAACCATCCCTTACTTGAGCACTTGGAGGAAGAAACAAGAGGCTTGGTGAGTCCATCAGCGAGAAGACACGAAGAAGGGAGTTCTTGCATGAGATCGTCGTTGGGTGGAACTCTAGTGAAGCGCTGCTTGTGTTCTTGCCTGTGCTAAGTGCTAAGTAAGATCTTTCTTGTGTTTCATTGTGCTTAAAACTATATCTCTGTTGAAACGCTGTGGAGAGGTTACTCCACCGAGAAGGAGGTTGCATTTTATCCGATTTATCCGGGGCTTGATCTACCGACGATCAAGGGAACGCCCACCTTAAGGGCACGCCAAGGAGTAGGGGCAAGTTATCCCCGAATCTTGTAAACTCTTTTGTTAGCGTTTTGCATTTGTGCTTAGCTTAGAGTTTTAATTTTCTGCATACTCTGTTTTTATTGCTTCCGCTGTGCTACTAAACATTTGAGTGCAGAAATTTGAAAAGTGCTAAGTTTCGGTGTCTGGCTATATTCACCCCCCCCCCCCCTCTAGCCATCCAAGGTCCAACAAATGATATACTTCCGCTACTCCCACATAGCTATCTTTTCTTTACTTCAATGAAACCATAGATATTCTCTTCATCACTGCCTAGTGTAGTGATATTATATATATATATATATATATATATATATATATATATATATATATATATATATATATATATATATAAAGATAACTGCCAACTCAAGTAAAGGATTTCTGACAAAGAGGCTTCAAGAAATCATTGTCTGAAAGAGCCTTCCACATTTAGCATTGAATGACTTCCCAACTTCGCATGTTTGTCAGTCGCAATGGGGACTTCATTTTCACAAATGTGATAGGAGGACTATATACTTTTTAGATGGCTGACACTTACGTGGAAGCAATTTGTCCTAACGTGTGAGAATCATCAACTTCATTCATTCAACTTATGCATATATAGCTACAGGAACAATTAGTTCCCTAGCTGAAGCGAATTCAATCGCAGGGAATGAGATAGAGTAAGATGAACGTTTTTCTTAATGTTTGTTTCATCCGAGATGCAGTTTACTGGAGCACAAACTCAAAAGAGGGGCTGACGTGAAGAATAAAATTACCTCATTCAATAAAAATGAGATGTTATAGTTAACGCTGTCATGTTAGCCATCACAACAGCTCTAATGAAGTTGCAACCATTTTTTTTTTAAGTATATGTTTGGTTCTTCATCTGCACTTTAGTGTCAAATATGTTAAGCACCAGCATACTCAGTTAGTGCTCACCCTTTCTAACACAAACCCTTAATGGGGAGGAGATCTAGAATACATTATTATTGCTTCTACCTTGGCTGGCAACTGAAATAGTAACTAGTAAATTTCGTTTTGTCACAATGAGATAAAGATGCTTCTCTACTAATCGGGAACTTTATCATCAATCATTAGCATCATATCACAATCCCTTACAAGGAATCATCGATGTGTCAATAGGTTTGAACCAAGTTGTTTAATTTCCTTGAATCCCATAGAATTTGGGTTTAGGCAATATTTATATTGCCTTATATTGTTTAACGAGATAATTACATCTATATAGAACACTCAACCAAGAAAACCTATACCATATCCATAAATATCACCCATGGTATCCGCCAATCGGGAAATAGACTATCATGTACTTGTAGTCTATCAGTGTAATTCAAGCATAAAGAATACCTAGCAGTCGGGTAAAAATAATAGTATGGTATCTAACTAAGCTAACATATGTCTACACAACCTTAAACAATGTAATATATACAATGGATATGATAATTATCATAATATACCTTAACCACTTACTTACTTGTCGCCTGGAGAAGTCTGTTGTCGTCAAGTCCCAAAACACAACCATGTCAAGAAAACGACTTCGCAAACATATACAACTCCATAAAATATCGATAGACCTTGTAAAACAACTTCGTAAAACTCACAGACACCAAAACATCGCAAAACCTCAACAAACTAACGCTTTAACAATCCACCAAAAACAACATCATAAAAATCCACAGAACCCAAATGAACTCGCAAACTTGGCTCTGATACCAAAAATTGTCACGACCCTAGAGGCACATGCTTACTCAAAAATCGGGCAGCATCTCCCCTGTACGGTGGACAAGTTGGGGCAAATATACATACACTCTAAACTCAAAAGATGGCTCAGCCATCATAACAGGAATAAAACATCACCACGCAAATATAAATAAGATAATAGGTGGCTCAGCCACCTTAAACATAAAAGAAACTACAATCCAAAGTGAACTCAAATGTCTCTGATAACGACAAAACCTGATAACAACTAAAATGCAACTTTACCAAGTACTGAAAACAAAACAATTAAACCAAATATGAAAAAATAACTCAACTCTGGGGACTGGCAACTGGATCCTCTCGTGGCTCCAAGAAACGTGACTACCTGCTATCTGAAACAAAAAGATAAAGCAGGGGTGGTGAGTCCGGGCGGACTCAATAGGTATATGAGTAGACAATAAGCATGGCATAACAAAAGGTATACTAAGTAGAGAACCAACAGGGTACAGTCCATAAGGAATATCTAAACATGCATAACACATATAGAACAACATGTTATAAAACTGAATAACACCAAGCAGGTATAGAACAACGCGACAATAATAAAACAAAGATATACATGCATGTCAATCAAGTGCAGCAACCATAGCTCATATAAATGTAACAATCACAAGAAAATGCATAAATGAAATACGTATACATATGATGCAATGACATGTGTCACCCCTGACGCCAGTCAAGCCGCCAACATATCTCATCTGTGTGACCCAGTGGGTAGGGTTGTGACAACTGTACGCACTCCAACAAATACCACAGAAAGGTGTGGTTGAGTGGACAGGATGCTGGGGGAGCCACCAACAGCTCTAATATCCCTCGAAAACAACTGTGAGGGTGTCACTATTTGCCTACCGCTGCAACATGTGTGGCATAACAGGATAGTTGCTCGCACACTAACAACTACCACGACAACAAGTGGTTGAGTGAATCGAGCAACAAAATGACTAACGACGGCTTAACCACATGGAAGCCCAACAATCGTTAGTATGCAACGTGCAGATATGGTGCATGGTACAAGATGCACGAACAACCGGAGAAACAACGATGCAACAAAATCCAACAAGTAAACGATACATCGGTATAACCAACCAGAAATCAAAAACCAACGATTATGCACCTACACTACTAGGTAGGATATTTCTAATGCCAAATAAACCTAATTGTGTTTAATAGACTTCTAAGTACTCGCGTACAAGCGGCACTTTACAGAACAGAAACTAACAGAGGATTGTATGGATATAAATTTTGAATGCTCGAAGATCAACAAAGAATAAGTATCAACGGCGATGTTAAAAGAACAAGCAACAAGGAATAAGGTCAAACAACCTATTAGACAAAAAATAGCCATGCTTTAAGGTAAAAGGAACTACTCGAGAACAAAGGAGAAGTACCCGCCTTATAATTGTAGAAGTTCGTAAACGAGAACCTTGCACGATCAACTGAACGAATCCAAATCAAGGTTATATATCAAGGACTAAATTAGCTATCTATACAATTAAATAAAATAGTTAAACTAACTACTAAACTTATATAGAATCTAACCATCACTTCAGATTTACCAAACTAACTCGTTGAACAACAGTTTGTTCCTTCTTAACCTAATTTATCATAATTAGGTTATAAAGCTAAACATCAAATTTAACCCAAGAAACCACCATCTATAAAGTACAATTAAATTTCTAAACTCTAACACCTCACAGCAACCCAGACCCAATCACAAACACTCATTGTTGTGAATGCCTAACTCCAAAAATTTAGCTTTAGATCCCTTTTACCACCCACGGCAAGAAGAACCAAAATTAGAGCAGTATTTCTCAAAGTCTTGGCACCTCACAGCAACTTCATAGCAGTAAGGATCACACGAAGGAAAACAAAAACACACATTAATCTCTACATGGAGATCGACCTTTGGCATAACACCTCAACCTAAGGATTTCACTCAGGGCACAACTTCAAGGTCTCAGGTTTGACACAAAACTCCATCTATTATTTAGATTAACACACTATCCATCCAATCATACACTAGCATGATTGAAAACAGAATCATCAATAAGGAGCTCTCAGTAGAGAATCAAAACTCCAAACTAAAATCATTCTAAACCATACTACCAATCAACAACTCAAAGGAAACCTAAAATCAACCTTCCTTACCTCTGCTTGGCGCACAAGAACAGGACGATCACCTTCTGTTCTGATCGGCCACCAATAGAAAACGGCAGATCAAAAATTTAGAGCGACCCTAACATCCCACCAAGCATCCCAACAAATTTGAACATATATAAAAATCCAATCTTCCATAGAAAACAATTCTTACCTCTGCTCGGCGCACAGGAACAGCCGACGACTAGGCGACGGTCGAAGGAGATGAAAGAATTAGGGCTCGGTGGCGTCGGGTGAAAACGAGAGGGGAAAGAAAACCGCTCGCGTGCGTGAGAGGGGTCGGTGTCGGCTTGGTGTTCACGGAGGAGGAGGAAGGAAAAGAAGAAAGCGGGTGGCGCTCACTCATTGGGAACCGCTACGGCGACGTCGGCATCGGGCAGAGAAGGGAAAAGCGAAGGGGGTTGCAGTGTTATTTGCGAAGAGAAGAAAAAGAAACGAGATTTTTGTAAGTGGGTGGCATTTTTGCAACTACACCCTTCAAATCTGAGTAATTCAAACATCACCCCTAATTTAGGATTTTATGTGTTTAAGCCCCCTTTTTCGATATTTAACAAGTTTTTCACCATGACTATGAATTGGCGCAATCACCTCTTTTGACAAATCTTTTGTTTTTGTTGTAATTGCTCAAAATTGGTATAACACCACTCGAGCAATTTTTCATTTTTATTATTTCTTTTCCAAGACCTAGTCTTGGTAACCATTTTTATTTCGATCTTTGTTGTGCAAGATCTTTTCCTCTAAATGACCCATTACGAAGGCTACAATATTGCCTATTCACCTCTTTTCTCTGGTGAGAATATCGACTACTGGAAGGGTCGAATGGAGTATGAGCTGAAGACTCAGGTGAAAATATGGATAGTGATCCTAATTGAATTCGCTATCCCCACCAAAGATAGAGAACCCCTTTCTTGCGACAAATGGGATGCACCAACAAAGTAGAAAATCGAGGCCAATGCAAAGGCGACACAAATTATACAATGCGGCCTGACCAAAGACGAGATGAACCAAGTCAGACACATCAAAAGTGCCAAGGACCTATAGGTGACTGTAATTGAGCTACACGAAGGAACCTTCGACACGAAAGTAAGTAACAGGGATTTACTTTTAAATATATTATTTAATATTAGAATGGAGAATGGAGAATCAGCTAGCTAGCTCCACACCCAAATCCAAGATCATCTTAATGACCTTCACCCGATTGGTCAACAAGTTGAAAGTCGGGACGTGATCAAGTATACTCTAAAAGCGTTTCCATGAAAAACTTATGGGTATCCATGGTAGATGCATACAAAGTTTCAAGGGACCTTTCAAAGGTAAAGTTGGATAACTTATTTTCAGAGTTTGAATTACATGAGCAATATAATGCTACTTCTGTTGAGAAAGGTATCACTTTGATTGCAAGTAAAATCAAAAGAAAGAAGCTAAATGTTAGTGTTAGTCCTAGAGCTAATTATGCAATGATTGTCTAGGGAATATTTTGTATCATATTCTATTTAATAAAGGCATGGATTGATTATTATATTTATTTCATGATTGTTCCCAATAAATAAGTATAATAATATCCTTTGGTAGTAAGTTTTGATCTATATTATATTAATTGGTTGTATTGATAGTGAGATGATATAGAGAACACTACTCTTAACTATTTCTAGTCAAGTATTAATATTCAAGGACAATATTAATACACTGAGACTAGCATATAGGTCAATTGATGACTTGATCTCACAAGTCATGGATATGGGGATATCAAGTTGACACATGAGTATTCATTAGAGAATGTGTACTGAATTGAGCTGCCATGAGAAGGTTTCATGGATCGTTTATGAGTGTTATGAACTTTCTCATGTGACTATTAGTATGAATAGTCCTTAGACCTAATGTCACTACGGTTCCCTACATAAAGAGTTGTGTGCTTGGGTATCGTCAAACGTCACCCATAACTGGGTGAACTATAAAGGTGATTACTAGGTATGCAACAAATTATGAGGAGGGATGTGAGTGATGTAGATAGAATCTATCCCTCCCATATGACGGGAGTGATATCTATGAGCCCCTTGATCAAGTAGAACTACGAAATGCATGATCATGCTCAAATAAGTCAATATGAGATATTGAGCTCATTTTCTTGAGTGAGTCTACTTGATGATCAAGAAACACAAAGATTGATTAGAGGATAATATTGTCTATGCCTTATTGATCAATCTAGATATCGAGGATAGATGGACAAAGTCATACATTATAATAGTCACGGAAAGGTTATGTCGAATCTCGACATTTTCGTCACTTAGGTAGCAATGATGTGTTGTTAGATGCCGCTTATTGTTTATATATCTAAAGTGTTTTAGATACATTGTCAACGTTATGAGAACCTATTGGGTCACACACAAAGGACACGATGTCTCGGAGATAAATTGAATTTAGTTCGAATAAATTATGATCCTAAATTGGATTAATTAAGTTAGACTCTAATGAATCTAATTGAGTTGAGGGATTAAGTCTAATCCAAGTTAAACTCCTTTAGATTAGACTCAACCACTTGAGAATGAAAAATATTCATTAAATGAATATTATTATTAGAGGAAGAGAAGATAAAAAAAAAACAAATTAAACTATTCTCTTCATTAGATAAAGAGAAGATAGAAAAACCAAGTTAAGTTATTCTCTTCATTAAATGAAGAGAAGATGTAAAAATCAAATTGAATATCAAGATATTCATTGAATTTTATTGGCATTCACACTAGGTTTATCATCACTTCGATAACTATAAAAGGGTCTCTTATGATAAGACTAGTGGTCATGCTTCTTCTTCCCTCTCCCTCTTGGCTGAAACCCTCACTTTGGGGTTTTGGTGTTTTGTGAGTCATCCCAAGTTGCTAGTGTTGGTGCCCCAGTTAGTTTTGATGTGATCCACCAAGTTAGTTGGGTCCTGTTGGTTTACTGATCCCTTTGCTAAGTGTGCAGGAGCTTAGGTACGGAGGAAGTCGAGCGTAAGACGTGGCGGACGAGAAGGATTGCGCGGGAAAGCGAGCCGACGGGCTCGGTGCAATCCGAGGGATGCGGAAGCTGCGGAAGAGTACGCCGGTGGAACGAGAAGGACGTGCGCGACGTCCGAGGGACGAAAAGCCGGGAGGAAGTACGCTCGAGGGGCGAAGGGCCAGAGTCGGGTTCGGGTGAACCTAATTTTGGTTGGTCAGAAATCACCCAAATGATGCCGCTATAAAAAGTTAACTTTGACCAAGTCAAAGTTTGACTTAACTTGGACCAAGCCAACTGTGAAGCTCAGTCAAAGCTGTTGACCAAAGTCAACATTTCATACAAATTAAATAAAGCCTTAAGTTGTGAAGAAATAGCACTTTATGCATGCATGCACCTTACAACGTGCATGTGTACAAATTGCTATAATCTTCTCCAAATATTATCCTTGGATTAAATGTTAAATGGATTAAACATTTAATACTTTATCCTTGGATTAAAATGCCTAAAGGATTAATGATTTACAGGTGAGAAGGAACGTGGCTTCAACTCCATGCGCTGCCTTATTGTCCTTTGTCCTATTCTTCGGCCGAAGGCTTCAAAGGTAGAAAATCTCATCCTTATCTTAATCGAAGCTATAGCAAGAGCTAGAGAACAGCACACATGGATAAAGCTTAATCAAAGCTCATCATGTCAAAGATAAAGACTTATCATTTTATCCAATGGCTGAGATCCAAATTTATCTTCCATCAATGATCAAGATCGTATCAGAGATCAACAGCCATGATCAAATCCTATCTACGACTAACGGTTAAGATCTCGTCACTCAGCCTATAAATAGACTTAGAATTTTAGCTTCAGAGACAGTCATTCTTTCTGTAATTTCTTTAAGTCTAAGTGTGCTTCAGTTGTAAGGCTTCTCCGCCACAAGGAGATTTTCTGATTGAGCGTTAACCGTCTTGGAAGCAACGACCAAGTTGCAACCAAGTTTTTCTTAAAGACGAGTGCTCTCTTGTTTTAATTCTTAACCGTCTATTCACCCCCCTCTAGCCGGACTAACCCGATCCTACAAGTGGTATCAGAGCAAGGTTGCCGCAGAAGGACTAATCGCCAACTGCAGCAAATCTCAAGAAGATGGTTGGACCAGTGATATACCCGCCTAAGTTTGAGGGGGAGTTCACGGCATGGAAACGGAAGATGCAGGTATTTTTTGTTACTGATTATGAGTTATTAATTATTATGAAAAATGGCTATGCAGCTCCACAAGATAATGGAGGAAAGATCAAGGATCCTGACTCCTGGAATAAGAAGGAGCAAGTAGACGCAGTTGCTAACAGAAAGGCAGAATTCCATCTGCTGACCGTCCTCCCAGAGCAAGATGTCAACCGGATCGGTAAGTACGAATCGGCGAAGGAACTTTGGGAAAAGTTTCTCGAACTGCATGAAGGCACCTCGGAGGCAAAGCTGGCGCGACGAGATGTTCTTCGAAGCCGACTAACAAATCTCCGGATAGAAGATGGAGAATCTGTTGCGAGATTGCATGCTAAGGTAAAAGAACTAATCACAAGCCTCGAAAATCTCGGAGAAACGGTGACCAACCGCGATGCACAAAGGTATGCGCTAAACGCATTTCCGAGAACCCCGGAATGGACCTCGATAATCGACGCATATTATATTTCAAAAGATTTAGAGGTAAGTACGTTAGAACAGTTATTTTCTATTCTAGAACTTCATGAATCTCGTTTTGTAGAAAAGAACAGAAAAGCAGACAACGTCGCACTGAACACAAGGAAGATCCAACTCGACGAAGAATCTTCAGCAGACTATGAAGAAACAGCACTAGCGGTAAGAAAGTTGTGTAAATTCATTAATACTAATCGCTCTAAAAAGATGCAGAGAAAGAAGAAACGCACGATCCGATGTTACAACTGCAACGAGGAGGGACACCTGAAAGATCAGTGCCCCAAACTCAAGAACCAGCCAAAGAAGAAAAAGGCACTAAAAGCTACCTGGGACGAGACTTCGTAAGATGAATCGGAAGCCGAAGAATTCATTGGACTTGCACTGATGGCAAGTCACCAAGATGAAGATGAAGAAAGTACCTCGGAAGAAAGTAGCAACGAAGGGGAAATCCCTAACTTCGAAACTGACCCGGTAAGTGAGGTATGCCTACTTCCACCTGCTCGAATTTACTCTATACTAAAATCTATGCTAAAGTCGATGAATAAATTAGAAATAGCAAACTCTGAATTAAAAAAAAATAGTCACTCCATGCTCATCTGATCTATCTGACCAACTGAAAATAGAGAATGAAAATTTAAAAAATTTAGTAGAAAAATTAGAAAATGATATTGCATGTTTAAGAACTAAAAAGAATTTTTATCCTGAAAATCTGAATTGGTATGTTAAAAATCACAGGGGTCAACTTAGAAAAGTGACCAAGAACTATATTCCTCCTAGATTTTTAATTAACCCTGTAGATAGGAACTTATTTTGGGTTCCAAAGTCTATTTTAAGTTGATTATTTTTCTTTCTATTACATATGCGCTTAATTATCTGACATTTTTTTTTATATTAGGAAATTTAGTTTGATTAATTGTTACTAAATAAAAATTATATCTCTAACTTTTCCAAATGCATAATCTTGTTGTCTATCTACGAAGAATTTTTTTTCAGATTTTTTTTAACACGTTTTGAATTTTCATGATTTTATATTCAAAATTCGAATCTTAAATATTAAAAATAGAAAACAAAGTTATTTTCTCAGATCTGATTTTTCCATGATTTAGATATAATTAAAAGAATTTAATAAAAATTTTATTCGAATATTTGAAGCAATTTTGAATTTTTAAATATTTTTTCTTCAAAAATTCTATTCTGTTGGGTTTTAATTTATTTTCAGACTTGTTGATCGAATTTAAGATTAAAAATTTTTTGTACAACCCCATATACCTATCATCGTTGTATACAAAAATTTCAGATTTTTTTAATTGATATTTCAATTTTCTATAAATATTTTACTAAAATCAGATTTTTATTTTAAAAAAAAAATCGATAGAAGGATATTTTGAACAGATCCAAATTTTTAGAATCTTTACATCAGATGTTGAATCTGTCAAATTTTTTTAAATTTTATAAGTCAATTTTAGAATTTTAAAAATTAAATTTCGAATTACTAAATCAAAAGGTGTTTGATATTAATATTTTTCCTTTCCCTAGTTTCTTTCCCTATTTTTGCTGTGATCAAAGGGGGAGAGTAGCCTGAAGTTCAGGGGGAGATGATAGTTTTGCATGTCAATATTTTTTCCCATGCTTAACTGCTTAATTTAGTTTTACTAAATTCCTTATTTTTTGGTTTAACCCTAATTGAACTTGGATTGATACACATCAAAAAGGGGGAGATTGTTGGTGCCCCAGTTAGTTTTGATGTGATCCACCAAGTTAGTTGGGTCCTGTTGGTTTACTGATCCCTCTGCTAAGTGTGCAGGAGCTTAGGTACGGAGGAAGTCGAGCGTAAGACGTGGCGGACGAGAAGGATTGCGCGGGAAAGCGAGCCGACGGGCTCGGTGCAATCCTAGGGACGCGGAAGCTGCGGAAGAGTACGCCGGTGGAACGAGAAGGACGTGCGCGACGTCCGAGGGATGAAAAGACGGGAGGAAGTATGCTCGAGGGGCGAAGGGCCAGAGTCGGGTTCGGGTGTGTAACGCCCCAAAATTTCCATTTTTAGTTCTTAAAGTCCTTAGAATTTATTTAGAAATGGTTTAGAAATGTTCTAGATATTTTTAGGAATTTTTAGAGTATTTTTATGGAATTTTCCGAGTCCGTTTGGTATTTTTGGAAAAAGAAAAAAAAAAGGGAAAATGGAAAAAAACCAATTAAGTGCAGCCGGAGGATCGAACCCGCGACCACCGCGAGACCACACAAGCGCGCAACCGGCGGGGCTAGGGTATCAAGCACAGAAAAGGAAGGAGAGACATGTATTTAAGTTGTAGTTAGGTCAATCCGCCCCATTAGTATAAATAGATAATTAAAGAGAGAAGTTTTATTTTCTCTCAAACCCTCTCCCTCTCCCAAGGTTGCGCCGACCCCTCTCCCTCTCCTCTCTTGTGCGCACGCCACACCAAGGCCTAGAGGGCCGGCCAAGGCTTTTCTCCAAGAGATCTTCCAATATTTGGAATCCCCGCGACGAGAGGAACGCGTAGGCGCGAAGAATTCTCCGAGATCTCAAGTTTCTTCCGAGCTCTAGACGTTAATCTTGGTTGTAAGTCCAAGTTATCAATGTAAGTACTGCTCACCTGCAGTAAGAGGCGGTTTTTCCGCGAGAATTTCCTTTAAAAGTTTTTAGAAGAGATATTTCCTTTTTGTTTGAGTTTTTGCATGTGATCTTAGTTCATTATATGCTTATATATGTTGATTAATACCCTACGTGAGTTTAGGGTCCAAGAAAAGCTATGAGAAAAGAAAGGAAAAGATAAAGATAAGAAAAGAAAAGGCCAAGGCCTTAAGAAATCCCCAAAAGTCAAGACTTAGGGATTTTAGCACGCAAGGTGCTCCAGAAAATGCCTAGGCATTTACAGATAAGAAAGAAAAGAAAGAAAAGCTATTTTATTTTATAAGGCCAGTACCCGGCGTCCAAGGGCGTCGTTAAAGAAATCCAGGTGTCCAATTCCAAGGTCTTGGCCCTGGTAGACCAAGGTCTGCTCTATTAGGATTGGTGGCTCGCTACCCCAACCTTTTAGGGAACGCGCATCAGATGGTACTTACGTCTTCAGTGGATCCAAGTGATTATTATTTTCAAGTATATGCTTTAGCAAACTTTTCTAAAGTTTAAAGAGTTTTCAAAAGATAAAGAATAGCTAAAGTTTCAAGTTGAGCCAAGAAAAGTAAATTGAGATTTATTATTGCTTGAGTATGCATGTTTTGAGTTATACATGTTCTTAGTTTTCTTTCAAGCATATTAGCATCTCACATGATTTTCATATTGTTCTAGAAGCATGTTTGCACATTTCGAGATTTTGTGAGCTAGATAGTACTTACTAAGCTTTTTGCTTACTAGTTGCATTTCCTCTTATTGCAGATAAAGGTAAAGGCAAGCAATTCTGAAGGAAGACGACGAGGCGGTGCTGAGTAAAGTGTGTGTGGTGGCTGATTATGGAGAGATCTTTGGCACAAGACTATTTAGTTATTTAATTCACAATGTTATAGTTCATTTGAATTTCAAGTTCTTGTTTTATAAAGTTTAGCGAACATTTGAGCTTTGGATAGTTTTACATGCTCAATTTCTTAGAGTAAAGATTTCATGTCATTTCATTTAGCTTATATATTCTTATGCTTGCATTGGATGAGTGGAAATGTGAGTAGATGGAGACATTGATACTTTGTTAGGATAATAGACACATGTGCCAAGGTAGTATCAAATTCTCTTTGATTTAAGTTTTATTGCTTATAAATGTTTAGAAAAATTGCATTCACATTTCATAATGTTTTAGCAAAGTCATAGAACATGTATTTGGTGTTATGAATGTATAGAAGTCAAGATTGGTACAAACTTTAGTGTTAAAGTTCATATATCTTGAATAGTTTAATTTCTTCCGCAAAAGTCCAAATTTCAAGTTCATGGATTCGTTTTGATTGGCTAAACTCATTAGAAAACTGTCATAGAGTGTAGAAATGGTGTCATGATTCCATATGGCTCGGAATTATAGGTTTGAAGGAGCTGTGAAGTAACTGGCCGAAACCTGAAATTTTGATTTCAGGCCTATCAGTCGACTGATACAGTATCAGTCGACTGATACCCGAAAGTTCAGTTGGGTGAGGCAAGTTTCAATAAGTTTCATCTTAGGAGTTTTCGAGATAGTAAGTGTGATGTGTTAATATGCATGATTGCTTAAGTTAGAATATGATTGTTAGATGAATTTAAAAGTTTAAAAAAAAAGATTTCCGCATTTTTAGTCATGTATCAAAAGTAGAGAAGTAGAGAGAAGTAACGATCCGTCTGAAGCAGAGAAGGCGGGTCGCTACAGGTGGTATCAGAGCAGTTCCCATTCTCCAGCATCACACACACATCAGCATCAACCTTGTCGTCTTCAAGTAAGAAAGCTTTAAGTTTCAGTTTTTCTATTGCTCATTTACTTAACTTCAGTATAGAGAAATGCTTAAGTACTTACTCCCATGTGCATAGAACAAGGAAGCATGTTTAATCCCTTAGTATCACGGAATCATGTTTAATCCCTAGAATGGATATCAGATTTCTAAGTAAGAAGACATGTTTATACCTAGAGATGTAGTAGTGATTTCTTGTTCCTTTATGCATTATTAGATGGCAAGAAGAGGCCGAGCTCCTAATGCTAATAACAGAACTCCAGTTCAAGATAACAGTGAGCCTGGCACAGAACAGCCAAACCTGATGGCAGTCATTGCTCAAATGCAAGCTCAGATTACAGAACAACAGAAGACCATCGCCACACTGATGGCGAATCAGCACCCAGTGCCCCCTACACCACCCACAGCAGGAGTGGGAACTCCAGTGGTGGCTGAAGTTCCACCCGTCACACAGGAGACCCCTGCCGTGAACCGAAGACCAGAAGCATACCTCGTCCAGTGGCAGAGGCTGAAACCTGAAAGCTTCTCAGGCACGACTGAGCCCTGGGATGCCCAGGCTTGGTTCAAGACTTTAGAGAGCACAATGGAGCTTCTTGACTGGCCAGAGGTTGAGAAGGTCAAATGTGCCTCCTTCTGCCTAACTGGAGATGCTCGTATGTGGTGGGAGCGAGTCAAGAGTAAGAAGATAGTCAACCAGATGAGCTGGGCAGATTTTGAGCACGAGTTCTTGAGGAATTTTTCCACATGAAGGTTACCAACAAGCACTTCGAGGACTTCATGGAGTTCAGACAGGGTAGCCTACCAGTGGGAGAAGCAGTCGCAAAGTTCAACAGACTAGCTCGCCTCTGCCCAGAGCTAGTCAGCACAGAGAAGGAGCGAGTCAGACTGATGCTCCGCATGCTGAACCCTGAGATAGCACTCAACGTGAACAGCGGGATGCACCGACCCCAGACCAGCGAGGAGTTGGTCAGTAGTGCTCTAATCTCAAGCACTACCTGAATAGCATCAAGGCACAGCAAGCACAGCAGAAGCCAGTCCTGATTGAGAACAAGACAATAGGAGGCCAGAAGCCTCAGCCAAATAGCCAGAACTGGAAGAACAAGAACCACAAAAGGAAGCAGTGGCCTGGCAGCCAGAAAGGAAAACCAGAGAATAAGCAAGCTAGGTATCCACCTTGTCCTAAGTGTGGGAGGAACCATCCAGGAGCATGCCTTTTGGGTGTAACTGGATGCTATTCATGTGGACAAGAGGGACACAGATCCAAAGAATGCCCAAACAAGTTCAAAGTACTTCCTCAGCAGTCTGTACAGTATGGAGGCAAGCCCCAGTTACATTACATGCCTACTATGCTGGAGGGACCTCAGATCAGTCAGGGAGGATTGGAAGCAGCACCAGTTCCAACCAATGCCAGAGTCTTTTCCCTCACGAAGGAAGAAGCTGCCAGCGCCTCCACGGTCGTAACAGGTCGAATAGTTATTTTTCAGCATTTAGCTACTACACTGTTTGACACTGGGGCGACCCATTCTTTCGTATCAGTACCTTTTGCTAGTAAGTTACAGGTGCCTATAGAGAGTTGGGAGTCCAGATTCCTGACAACTCTCCCTTCAGGGGAAATCATGGAATCCACCCAGCGGCTCCGGGCTGTGCCAATCAAGATTTCAGACCGAGAGCTACATGTCGATCTGATAGTCCTTGCGATGCAGGACTTCGACATCATATTGGGCATGGATTTCCTCAGTAAGTACAGCGCTTCAGTGGACTGCCATAGAAGGAAGGTGGTTTTCAGCCCAGAAGGGGAACCACCATTCGAGTTTCAAGGAGCCCCAAGGAGGAAGACTCAGAAATTTCTCTCAGCCTTGGCAGCCCACCAGATGCTAGAGCAAGGGTGTGCGGGTTTTCTAGCACACATAGTGGAATCAGAAGCAAAGGAAGAACTCAAGCAGGAGAATGTACGGGTAGTCTGTGAATATCCAGAAGTGTTCCCAGAAGAATTACCTGGACTACCTCCCAAC
>JAGFNQ010001998.1:25221-72455 GCA_024364735.1 Boesenbergia rotunda | reverse complement strand
ATTAATTATATGTCATGAATGTGCTTAGAAAAGAAAGGATGAGACCCAAAACCCCTTACAAAATATTAAGGCCAACACCTTCCATTAATATGGTTAGAACCGGAGTTTTGTTTCTCGTTTGGGTTGATGGACACATCCATGCCCGGCTTGAACCTCAACATGTTCAAACCATGGAATTAGTTTATGATTAATATAGTTGGAGTCAGAGGTCAATCCTTAGTTTTGGTTGTTGGACACATCCAAGCCTGACTAAACGGTTGAATGAGCTCAACCATATTAAAACTATTTCTTGATTATGGGTCAGCCTTAAGCTTGGAGCATCGATTTGTTGTGCCACAGCCAAGGTCGATGTAAAAAGGTGCAGTTGGGTGCTATGTATAATGTTGCATACTTGTTAATGAGTTAACAACCCAATGATTTATGCAAACATTCAATTAGTTGATAGCATAAAGTGATAGTTACATATATGTGATATGTAATCGTATAATTACCTACCTTCATAGCTAAGAATAACTTGATGGCCACAGCCATGGTTGTTCTTATCTATAGTTGGATATCAACCTATTTGGAGATGTTCCTACGATCTCCCGAATTGATAAAAAGGGTTATTAATTCGAAAAATAAATAGGATTTAATTAATGTATGTTGATGCATTCTTTATCATTCTTCTCACATAAGCTCAATTTGTATTTCTAGGATAATCACTCGATCATGTCTTCTCTGAATTTGCGTTCCATTTTGGACACCAATAAACTGACTGGCCAAACTTCATGGACTGGCTTAGAAACCTGAGGATAGTCCTCAAGGCAGAAAAGCTTGCTTATGTCCTTGAAGAACAACTTCCCAACCGTCCTCCTGAAGATGCAACTCCAGACCAGTTTCCTGAGTTGTTCAACCTGCTGAAGTCTGTAGAGCCTTCTGTAAAGCAGGATTAGAAGATGATACTGTTAGTTGGTTCCTCAAAGAAAGGTTCTAAGAGGAAGCCTAAAGAACAAAATAAGGGAAGGAAGAAAAAGGTCAAAAAGACTGAAAAACCCCCAAAAGGCACTTGCCATCACTGTGGCAAGGAGGGTCATTGGCGAAGAAACTGCAAGGTTTATCTTGAGTCCTTGAAGAAGAAGGCATCCAATGCCCTATCCTCTTTAGGTATCTTCGTTATTGTATGTCACTCTATTTCCTCAACCACCTGGGTACTTGATACTGGGTGCAGCTCACATATATGTAATGACATACAGGGGCTAAGGAATAGAAGACGACTCGTCAAGGGAGAACCGAATTTGCGAGTTGGAAATGGAGCAAAGATTGCTGTTGTTGCCATCGGATCATATTTTCTAAAGCTCCCTACTGGACTTGTATTAGAGTTGGATAATTGTTATTTTGTTCCTTCGTTAATAAAGAACATTGTATCTATTTCATGCTTGAATGAAAAGGGTTATCATTTAACTTTTAGTAATAATTGTTGTTACATAACTTTAAATGGTGTTCTTTATGGGACCGGAACTTTGTGCAATGGTATCTACACGTTAGATTTATCCGGTGACGTTTTCAATATCGAAGTCAGCAACAAACGTGCTCGAATAGATTCCTACACATGGCATTGTCGTCTTGGCCATGTAAGTAAGAAACGCATGACCAAATTACACCGATGTGGAATTCTGGAATCATTTGAACCCGGTTCATTTGATACATGCGAATCATGGTTAAAAGGCAAGATGGCCAAATTACCCTTTTCCGAAAAAGGTAAACCAGTGGGAGAATTGCTTGGTCTAATACATACTGATGTATGTAGACCAATGTAAACTCTTGCACAAGGAGGCTATAGCTACTTCATTACCTTTATCGATGATCACTCACGATTCGGGTATGTGTTCTTGATGAAACACCAAATCTGAAGCTTTTGAGAAATTCAAAGAGTTCAGAAATGAAGTAGAGAAACAGCTTGGCAAAAGTATTAAGATACTTTGATCCGATCGGGGTGGTGAATACTTAAGTCAAGAGTTTCAAGATTATCTTAGGGACAATGGGATATTGTCTCAATGGACTCCGCCATATACACCACAGCATAATGGTGTATCTGAGAGGCGTAACCGAACCTTGATGGACATGGTTAGATCCATGATGAATCATGCAACTCTTCAAAAATCCTTTTGGGGCTATGCACTTAAGACAACTGTTTACTTGCTAAACAGAGTCCCGACCAAGGTAGTCTCTACTACTCCATATGAGACGTGGAATAGTAAGAAACCTCACTTAACTCACCTTAAGATATAGGATTGTCCTGCTTATGTGAAGCGGACTGTATCAGACAAATTGGATACTAAGTCTGATAAATGTCTATTTATTGGATACCCTAAGGAAACAAAGGGTTACCAATTCTATCATCCCTTGGAACAAAAGGTGTTTGTTTCAAGGCATGCTGTATTTCTGGAAAAAGAATTTCTTTTACAAGAAAACAGTGGGAGTAGTATTGAACTTGAAGAAGTTCAAGAAACTCTAATAGACATTACAGAGACACCTAGTCTAGACCCACAACCAATAACTCATAATGATGAGCTATCGGTTGAACCTAAAACAACACCACTTCATCGTAGATCTGATAGGACACGCAATATTCCAGAGAGATATGGATTTCTCATAAGTGAATCGAATGACGAACCTATCAGTTATGATGATGTTCTGAAAAGTTCAGAAAGGGACAAATGGCTTGAAGCCATGAAGTCAGAAATGGATTCCATGTACGAAAATCAAGTATGGGACTTGGTTAACCCACCTGAAGGGATTAAGCCCATAGGGTGCAAGTGGGTTTTCAAGAAGAAAACTGACATGGAAGGTAATGTTGTTACCTTTAAGGCTAGATTAGTGGCATAAGAATATCGTCAGAAACAATGAATTGATTATGACAAAACCTATTCGCCAGTAGCTATGCTTAAATCCATTCAGATGCTCCTGGCCATAGCAGCTCATTATGATTATGAGATATGGCAAATGGATGTGAAAACAGCTTTCCTTAATGGAAACCTGCTTGAGAATGTATACATGATACAACCTGAAGGTTTCACATCGGTTGATAAAACCAAAATATGCAAGCTTCGACGATCCATATATGGACTGAAGCAAGCATCCAAGAGCTGGAACATCCGTTTTGATGAGACAATCAAAGAGTTTGATTTCTCACAAAATCCTGACGAACCTTGTGTGTACAAGATGGTTAGTGGGAGTGCAGTCGTATTCCTAGTACTATATGTCGATGACATATTGCTTATAGGAAATGATATATCGGTCTTACAGTCGGTTAAAATTTGGTTGTCCAAAACTTTCTCCATGAAAGACCTGGGAGAAGCAATTTATATCCTTGGGATTAGAATCTATAGAGATAGATCAAAACGGTTGCTTGGTCTTTCGCAGTCTACATATATAGACCGAGTGCTAAAAAGGTTTAGCATGTCGGAATCCAAGAAAGGTTACCTTCCCATCAGGCATGGGATCGACCTTTCAAAGTCTATGTGTCCACGCATAGAAAATGAGAGGATTTGCATGAATAAGATTCCTTATGCATCCGCGATAGGATCTATCATGTATGCTATGTTATGTACCAGGCCCGATGTATCGTATGCTCTGAGCATCACAAGCAGATACCAGTCTGATCCAGGAATGGATCATTGGGCGGCTGTCAAGACAATCCTTAAGTACTTAAGAAGAACTAAGGATGTGTTCCTAATATATGGAGAAAGAGATATGATAATACGTGGGTATACAGATGCCAGTTTCTAGGCAGATAAGGATGACTCCAAATCTCAGTCCGGATACGTATTTATTTTGAATGGAGGCGCAATAAGTTGGAAGAGTTCCAAACAAGACACCGTAGCGGATTCTACCACGGAAGAGGAATATATTGCAGCTTCAGAAGCAGCAAAGGAAGCGGTCTGGATCAAGAAGTTTGTCTCAGAACTTGGTGTGGTTCCAACCATTGATGAAGCAGTGCCGGTTTACTGCGACAACAATGGAGCTATTGCACAAGCAAAGGAACCAAGGTCTCATCAGCGATCCAAACATATGCTTCGCCGCTATCATCTGATCAGAGAGATTATAAGTAGGAATGATATACAAATTGAGAAAATTCCCACTGAAAGGAATTTAGCGGATCCTTTAACTAAGGTCTTGCCTCAAAGCAAGTTTGAGGGTCATGTTAGAGCCTGTGGTATTGGATACCGTAGCGATTGGAATTAGGCCAAGTGGGAGTTTGTTAGTTATATGAGAGAAGTGTCCTAAGGCAATCGCCTTATGATTGTAATCATTTACTTTAATAAATGAATATTCACTATTTGAGTATACATGTTCATGTATTTGATTGAGATCTTAAACTCATTTACTGAATGTCCACAATATAATTCACAGCATGAGAGAATTTGTGATGAATTCACAACTAGTGATTATCTCTACATGTGCAATCGTGAAGTATTGAAATTGTCCCTAGTCGATGAATTGACAGATACGGACACTACCAATTCTGTTGAGACTAGCATGGGTTATTCTCTAATCAGCTGATTCTCACTGGCTGGTGACATTGGGATGTTCGGAGATAAACATGAATGCTAGTTAAGGGAACTTGTTCATTGGAGTGACTAGCTGTAAAACTTCATATGGTAATCTACATATAGATATGTCAATGAAAGTTCTTACTGCAGCTTAAGTGCGATGTTCCTTTGACTTGCAGTGTTCAAGTCATCATGGTCATGAAAACATATACTTTGACATCTTAAGCAAGCATCTCCAAGGAGGTGTGGACCCAAGATGATTGGGTATAAGTCGAAGTGCCCGAAGATGTTTGAACAACCAACAAAGGATTCACCACTCCTTGCGAGGAGATGTATACCCAAGGCCTATCGTCGGATTGTTACTCGAAGCCTCTGGCCAGAGCATAACATGTTCCGAGTATGAATCTCTAAGAAACATGAGAGTAATTAGAATCCGTTGGACGAGAAAGACATTGCTTGGGCTAGGTTTGACGTAGTCAGCCTAGTGGGGACTGACACACATAGACCGTGTCCTGAACCAAGTAGGTATAAGATGGTGAAGGGAATGGGGCACGACTCATTATAGCTGCTGAAGGGTTTCAGAATTATTTCTGAGGTCAACCGTTGATCTTTCGATTAATTGGGGATCATGATGTACTACTAGGTGCCACTCATGATCGTTCTATAATTGGTTAATTATAGACGGCCAACATAAATCGAAAGCCTATTTAGTCACACGCACTACGAGTGATCCGAGGGATTTAAAACGAGTTAAAAATTGGATTTTCTGATCAAGAGAGGTAAGTCGAATCTGAATTTTTCAGAGACGCATCGGAAGCATAAAATGGCTAAGTCTTTTGAAGACTTATTGGACGAATTAAATGAGTTTAATTCATGAGGTCATGGCTTGGTTTGGCCGGCCAAAGAGGGTCCCCGCCCTCTTTGTTTGTCCGGCCACAATAAAAAAGGGAGAACCAAATTGTTTGGTTCAAATTATAAAATAAACCGCGCGTGGTTTGTTTTATGAAATTATGGATAAAGAAATTTATATAAAGAAATTTATATAAAGAGATTTATTTTCATGGAAATTAAAATAAACTTTGGATTGGTTTATTTTATTTTATAAAATCAATAATGGATTGATTTACCATGATAAAGAAATTTATATAAAGAAATTTCTTTCCATATTAAAAGGGGAGACATGGTTGTTTTTATTATAAATTAAGTTATAATAAAAACTTGGTATAACGGAATAATTCATAGAAAAATTTATAAGATAAATTTCTTATGAAAAATTTATTCCGTTAAGAGGAGACTTGGCGATTAAGAGGCTACTATATAAAGGTACCAAGGCAAGGCTTGGAAATTAATCCAAGAGATCAAGGATTCTTGCCTAGCCTCTCTCCCTCTCCTTCTCTCCCTCTCCCTCTTCTAGTGCCGCCGGCCCTAGAGCCCTCCCTCTTTGCCGTGAGCTTCCACCACCAAGAAGAAGCCGAAGAAGAAGAAGAAGCGGGCGTGACTCCTTCCTTCCTCCCGGAATCTTGATTCCGTTCTTTGTTTGGTGGTTAGTTTTTCATCTCTCTCTTGGTATTTTTGTCGTGCCTTTGGAGAATCTAGTAGTTCTTGTCGGCACGAAACTCGTGGCTTTGCGAAGTCATCCCGAAGAAAACTCGGCGTGGATGCGAATAGAGGCGGAGCTTCCAAGGGACGCTACGGTTGGATCTCGTCCCTTTCCACGAGTTACGCAAGGTATTAAGTAAATTAGTTTACTTTCTGCAAAATTTTAAATGTATGATCATGTCTCCACAACATAAGGTTGGATGCTAGATACGTGGTTAAAATAATTTGAGAAATTATTTATGCTAAACCTTCCGCTGCACGTAATTAAATTTTAAAATTACGAACCCGTATCCAAGTCAACATGCACCCGGTCCCAACACAGGCAGCCCCTATGTCGAACCTGGATTTTGATAATGGCAAAGGGTTCAAAAGTTACGATGTTATTTTGGTCTAATGTGTTCACTATGTGTGAAGGAAATAAGCCCTAGGAACACTAGGCACGAAGTCCTGGTCGAGGACTGGGCACGAAGCCCTGTCAAGGAGCTGGGCACCGAAGAGCTGCTCAGAAGGTAGGCACGAAGTCCTGGTCGACGACTGGGTACGAAGCCCTGGCAAGGAGCTGGGCACCGAAGACCTGCTCAGAAGGTGGGCACGAAGACTTGGTCAGGTGCATCGGGCAAAAGTCCATCCGGAGGAGCCGGTTGGCAAAAGGTAAAACTCTCCTGAGAGGAGTAGGTGAGGGCGTGTTCCCCGTCGAGGGAACAGTAGGCGTCGGTTCGACCTAGGGTTCCTTTTGGGAGACCCAAAGTCAGAACTAAGACAGCTACGGCTGTAAAAACTAGCGTATATTCTTGCCTTGCTTGTGATGGTACTAACCTTGAATGCAGGGACCGAGGAGTGTGTTTCTGTAGCTCAGAACGCCCCAAAGGAGAGGGGCAGGAACCTGGGCTAGGCGCTCGGGAGGTCCCGGGCGCCCAAGGTCAATGCCAAACGAGCTGCTAAGCAAGAATCGCTTCGGAAGCTTACTGGCACAGGCGCCCTCAAGGTCCCGGGCGCCCTGGATGTCTCGAGCGCCCTGGGTCCAAGCCAACCAGTGATCGAAGTGAAATCTGCCGCGAAGCCAGCAGACCAAGTCAACCGGGGCACCCCCGTCAGCTCCGAGGTTGATTCTAGAGCGATAAGCGCTGACCGAGCTGCGGATGAGGTTTATTGGATCCGTATGCACGTGTCAGGCGCCCCCAGGAGAAGTATAAAAGGGGCTCGACCCCTAAGGCTTCGACATCACTTTTTCCAACGCTTCCAAGCTCTTCGTTCAAACGCTCTGCTCTGGCAAACTCCGTTCTCGACATTCTAGCGCCGACGACGACCCTCCGCTCCGAAGTACGATCCACACTGTGCATCGGTAATGAAGAGTACATTTGTTTAGTTACTGCACTCATATTATAATAATTTCTGTAACCTTTTTGCGCTACTATAGAATTGCCTGCAATAAACGGTCAAGGACCGTGGGCCTTGGAGTAGGAGCCGAACGCGACTCCGAACCAAGTAAAACTACTTGAGTTCTGTGTGTTTTGTTTAAATTCCGCTGCGTACTTTCTCTTTTCAATCCGAAACATTTTCACGATATTCACCCCACCCCTCTATCGTATTTACTCGATCCAACAAGTGGTATCAGAGCGGGGAAGCTCAAATTTGGTGCAACCACCAATTTGAGAGTTTTTCGGATTTTTATGAATTTTCTTTTAATAGAATTTTTATCGTTAATCGAGGTTGGTGCAACACCACTCGATAAATTCTTTTAAATATTTTATTCCCGCACTGCTAATCCAAGACCAAGTCTTGGGACAGTTTTTGTTTTTATTTTATTTCAGAATTCCTAAAATGACCATGCAAGAAGGGTTCAGTACAGCCAGACCACCACTCTTCAGTGGGGAGGACTTCTCCTACTGGAAAAGTCGTATGGAAGTCCACCTGAAAACTCAGGTGGACATGTGGATAATTATCCAATCTGGACTGGAAATCCCAAGAAACGCTGAAGGAGTGCCACAATCTTACACCGAATGGGATACCGCACTAAAAAGAAAGATCGAGGCTGATGCTAAAGCGACTCAAACACTCCAATACGGCCTAACCAAAGAAGAGCTGAATCGGATGGGACCATTCAATAGTGCAAAGGAACTCTGGGTAAGTTAATTGAGTTGCACGAAGGAACCTCCGACACACGAATAAGCAAGAGGGACCTGTTGGTGCAAGTTGCATCAATGATGTTCCTCTTGAAGTGTTTCAATATTTGACAATATACTTAAGTCAGTGATACACTAAATAGACAAAGGGGAGTAAGAGAGAAGTTAGCTGAAGAAAAGTCCTAGTTGATCTAGGCATCGAAACCCTAAGTCCCAGCGAAGGGATGCTGGGCACCTAGCAAAGGGTTGCTAGGTATCGAAACCTCAAGACCTAGCGAAGGGCTGCTAGGCACCTAGCGAAGGGCTGCTAGGTATCAAAACCCCAAGTCCTAGCGAAGGGATGCTAGGCACCTAGTGAAGGACTACTAGGCATAGAAGACCTAGCGAAGGGCTGCTAGGCACCTAGCGAAGGGCGGCTAGGCACCTAGCGAAGGGCTGCTAGGCATAGAAGACCTAGCGAAGGATTGCTAGGCACCAGGCGAAGGACCGTTTGGTAACAAAGACCTAGCGAAGGGCTGCTAGGCACCTAGCGAAGGGCTGCTAGGGAATGAAGACCTGGCGAAGGACTGCTAGGCACCTAGTGAAGGATTACTAGGTAATGAAGTCTTGGTCCAAGGGACTGAGCAACTTAGCTGAGCGATGACTAAGGACAGGAGTAGAGACGGGTCGGGGTTCGGGCGTCTCGAGATCCGGAGTAATCGGAAGCTAAGTAAAAGTCCACCCGAAGGGTTGGGTGGCAACCATCTCCTGAAAGGAGTAAGTGAAGGGCGAGTTCTCGGGGATAGGAACTCATGCCGGTTCGACCTAGGGTTTCGTGTAAATCCGAAGTCAGAACCATGTCCTTAGGCTTAATATTTCATCTATATGTGCTTTGTGTTTATGTATCTTGCAGGTACCAAGAACCGGAGACAAAGCAAACAAGTGAAGCTGGAATGCCCTAACCAGGGCGCCCCCAGTGTTGGGGGCACCCCCATGCAGCCAGGGCGCCCCCAGCAAGGGGGGCACCCCCAGGTGGTACTAAACAGGCAGGTTTCGTAAAGCAGGGTGACAGGTGTCAACCGGGGCGCCCGGAGCGTCCGGGGCGCCCTGATTAGTAGCTGTTTTGCTGTTTCGAAGCCAGAACACAGGATAAGCCTCCACGGGGGCGCCTGGAGCATCCGGGGTGCCCTGGTCAAAGTTCTTATCACCTACGGCGAGGTAGGCGCAAGGATAAGAGTTGACCGAGTCTTCCGGGGCGCCCCCAGCGTCCAGGGCGCCCCCAGGAGGCCTATATAAGGGGCTTCGACCCCTCTGCTTCTAAAACAACATTCCAGAGCGATTCTGATCATTCCAACCGACGACAACGCTCTAGAAACAAGGCACTACGGCCGGGAGGCTCCAGGAGGAGGTGCGCGGCACTTCGGACGTCCAGATCGGCCGAGTTTCAGATTTTTGTTTGGTTTGATTTCATTTAATTACGCACTTAATTTTTCTATATTATTGCTTGTAAATCTTACACTATAAGTCGGGTTTCTCCGCCTCCGGAAAGTCCAGGAAGGAGACCAATAGTGGACGGGCGTTCCCGTGCATAGGCCTTGGATGTACTGACCCTGGGGGGTCGGGAACCAAGTAAAATCCGCTGTGTACCTGTGTTCGTTTTGTTTTTATTTTTCCGCTGCACTAATGATCTGAATAGTTTTACGAACGAAGATTTCCAAAAGATTTCGAACAGTCGATATTCACCCCCCTCTATCGACGGCACCGGTCCTACAATTGGTATCAGAGCCGAGCCGCTCTTCACCGGACTAACCGCCGACGGAGCAACGACGCCAGGAGTTGAGGGGGAGCCCAGGGGAGAATCAGGTACATTTTTTTAATGTCTAATTTTAAATTGCATATTATTTGTTTTACATGCAGTGAGAGAGGACACTATAAAAATCAGTGCCCTACTCGTAAAAATCGTTCATCACCGGCGGCAAAGGGGGCACCAGCGCCAGGAATCCGGAGAGATAAAAGCCATATCAGATGCTTCAAGTGCGAAAAATTCGGACACTACAAAAACAAATGTCCGGCAAAGGTACGAAAAATTTATGTTCCAAAAATTTTACAAGTTCCTGCACTGCCATGTGATAAAATAGTTAATTTTTCGGATAAAGTAGATTTACTGCATAGTAAAATTAACTTTTTGCATGCTAAATTACAAAACGTGAATATGACCGAAATATTAGAAATTAATTCTTTAATTCAGAATATTAATTCAAAAATTAATAAAATTAATTCTGATAATTTATCTGATAAAATTAATTCTGATAATTTATCTGATAAAATTAATCCTGATAATTTATCCGAGAAAATTAATCCTGATAATTTATCTGATAAAAATAATCCGGATAATTTATCTGATAAAATTAATCCTAATAATTTATCTGATAAAATTAGTTCTGATAATTTTAATTCAGACATAATTAATCCTAAGGATAATTCGAAACCGAAATTTGAAAATCCTAAGGATAATTCGGAATCCAAATGTGAAAATCCTAAGGATAAATCCGAATTCAAATTTGAATATCTTAAGGATAATTCACAAATTAATTCTGAAAATCTTAAAGATAATCTAGAGATTAATGTTGAAAATATATCTGAGGATAATTTTCTCCTAGATAATAATTTAATTATAGATAATATTGAAGATTATTACAAAACTTTAACTAGTGGCCCATTTTACTCCACATACTGTGAGGATACTGAAAAATCTAATCTTGAGGAGGATAAAGAACTATCTAAGATAAAGGCCATAGTTAATAAAAATTGCAAAAATTCAAATAAATCAAAATTATTAGAAAAACTTGAAAAGAAAGATAAAAGTGAAGAAGAAATTTTTGAAATAATGAAAATGATGAACTTAAACCTACAATTATTAATTAATCATTATAAGTCAAATTAAATCGTAATTAAATAGTAATTAAATTCAAATTAAATTCGAATTAAATCTTAATTAAATATTAATTAAATTCGAATTAAATCTTAATTAAATATTAATTAAATTCAAATTAAATCTTAATTTTATCCTAATTAAATTCAAATTAAATCTTAATTAAATTCAAATTAAATCTTAATTTTATCCTAATTAAATTCAAATTAAATCTTAATTAAATTCAAATTAAATCTTAATTAAATATTAATTAAATTCAATCTCAAATTAAATCTTAATTAGATATTAATTAAATTCAAATTAAATCTTAATTTTATCTTAATTAAATTCAAATTAAATCTTAATTAGATATTAATTAAATTCAAATTAAATCTTAATTTTATCCTAATTAAATTCAAATTAAATCTTAATTAAATATTAATTATTCAAATTCGAATTAATTAATTCTTAATAATTAAATTTCAATTAAGTATTAATAATTCAAACTCGAATTAAATAATTCTTAATTCAAATTAATTAATAAAATATTAAATAATTCAAAATAATTAAAATTAATTAATTAAATATTAAATAATTCAAAATAATTCAGATTAATTAATTAAATCTTAAATAAGTCAAAATAATTCAAATTAATTCAACTTTAATTAATTCAACAACAATTAATTAATCCTTAATCATTATAATCTCCAATTAATCCTTAAATAACTTAAACTCGAACTAAACTAAAACCTTACCCAAATCGCAACAATTAAATTAATAAGATTAAATATGTCAAAGTGGGTTGACATATTCGCGGGTTCACTCAACATGTATCAAATCGGGAATTTGATACATTTTAGAAACTTAAATAAAATTATTTGACTTGTTTGACTCATGCACAATTGCCATGACATGCATCTGCTATTCTTTTAAAATATATGACATGTCATTCATATTTAAATTTTATGCATATATTAGAACGGCTATAGGGAAAAGAATAATTGAAACTTGACAACATAGTATTGGGTGGAGGTGAGATGATATTACGTTAGGGAAGCCAATTTGGCGGAACTAGCCGAAGCTACCGATCCAAAACCCAAACTAGTTAGACCAGAAATTTTTCAAAGAATAATTTTGAAAATGAAATTTCATTAAAAGGTTTTGTCAAGGAAAGGGTGGATGATCCCATAAGGCTACGGCCAAAGAAGGCCTAGTGCCTCGCCAAGACCTGGAAGCCAATTTTTGAAATTCAAATTCAAGTTACTTCTTGTCAAATTCAAATCTAACACAAGCTTCAATTAAATCTTAGAATTGAAAAATAAATTAAAGAAAAATGATTCAAGCATCTCACAATACACTTATAAGGCAATCATGCTTGTTGTATTGATACATCTAAAATGGGTGAGATGTTAAGGACTAATAAATTGAAAAATATTTTTCAAAATTATTTTTCAAAATCATTAGAATATTTTTTCTAAAAATATATTTTCAAAATAGTGCTTCAACATAATAATGTTTTTATGGAATTCATGCTTGTCTGATTGAATATACATATTATATGCTTTTCAAAAATTATATCTTTTCAAAAATTGTTTGACTCACGCAATTAGACACAAGCCTTTTAGGACAACACTAAAGTCCCTTAAGGCACTTAGATAAAGTCAAATAGTATCGGGTACAGGGGGAGTACTTTTCATTTTTTTTAATGGTTTTCAAAAACTGCATCTTAAACATTACTATTGTTTGAAAATACCTTTCGAAAACTGAGCTTTAAAACGTTATCACTTGTGTTTTTCGAAAAAGGTTTATGTTGTAAAATTTATCTGTCTTGCTTGATTTTGATAAACCCTGAAGACACAGAGGAAGGTCCACTTCATAATTTACAAGGACTCCTAGGATGTGTCAACTTTAGGGGGAGTATAAATCAAACTTCTGAAATAATTTTTTTTAATTAATTGTTTTGAAATTATTAAATAATTTTCTTAATTTGAATCAACCCTTAAGACTTAGAGGAAGAGTACTTGTGGTCAACAAGCTTCCCAGGACTAGGTCAAGTTTAGGGGGAGATCAAATTAAAAGAATTATTGAATATTTCAAATGTTTTCATGAGCGGTATTTTCAAATCCTGTTGAAAACATAACTATTCTTTCAAAATAGTATCAATTTTCAAAAATTACTATTATTTTCAAAAATTTATCTGGTTTTTTTTCAATCTGAAATAATATCTTGAGTTTGGAAAATCTTCCAGGACACTTAGGAAAATGCCCTTGTAGTCAACAAGGTTTCCTATGATTGTGTCAAACTGAAAGATAAACCAAATCAAGTATTATCACTTTAAAATCTTTACATTTTTCAAAATTAATTTATATCCTATTATTCTGTGACTTATGAAATTTTTTATAATATTTACTTGAGTTGGAAAACTTCCAGGACACTTAGGAAAATGTCCTTGTAGTCAACAAGGGTTCCCAGGATAGTGTCAGACTGGAAAATTAACCAAGTAAAGTCAAATATTATATTCTCAAAAGTACTTCTGTCTTTCAAAGCCAAATAGTCTTTCAAAAGTACTATCATTTTTTAAAAATTATATGAATATTTACTTGACCTTGAAAAATATTATGTTTCATAAAACACTTATTTTCGAAACACAGTTAGTACTTGCAAAATAGGCATAACATTTATATTTCTTTCAAAAGTTATGCATTTTCCAAAAGTACTTACTTATTCAAAAATTCAATATATTTTCAAAGGTACTTATATTTTTCAAAAATTACATAATTTTTGCAATATATTATTCAAAATACAATGCTTTCAAAAATTTTGCACCAAGTACTTTCAAAAAGAACCAAAGGTTTTTAATGTTGGTGCAAGTATTTTAATTTTTTGATGTATGACAAAGGGGGAGAGATGTGTGCTTAAGTTAGAAAAATTCTCTCCCAAAGATAAAAAATATAGTTTCAAAACTTATATCAATTTTTCTTGTTTTTTATCCTAAGGATAGTGAGTTAGCCCCTTAAACCAATCTAACTTAAGTTATTGTCAAACATCAAAAAGGGGGAGATTGTTGGTGCAAGTTGCATCAATGATGTTCCTCTTGAAGTGTTTCAATGTTTGACAATATACTTAAGTCAGTGATACACTAAATAGACAAAGGGGAGTAAGAGAGAAGTTAGCTGAAGAAAAGTCCTAGTTGATCTAGGCATCGAAACCCTAAGTCCCAGCGAAGGGATGCTGGGCACCTAGCAAAGGGTTGCTAGGTATCGAAACCTCAAGACCTAGCGAAGGGCTGCTAGGCACCTAGCGAAGGGCTGCTAGGTATCAAAACCCCAAGTCCTAGCGAAGGGATGCTAGGCACCTAGTGAAGGACTACTAGGCATAGAAGACCTAGCGAAGGGCTGCTAGACACCTAGCGAAGGGCTGCTAGGCACCTAGCGAAGGGCTGCTAGGCATAGAAGACCTAGCGAAGGATTGCTAGGCACCAGGCGAAGGACCGCTTGGTAACAAAGACCTAGCGAAGGGCTGCTAGGCACCTGGCGAAGGGCTGCTAGGGAATGAAGACCTGGCGAAGGACTGCTAGGCACCTAGCGAAGGATTACTAGGTAATGAAGTCTTGGTCCAAGGGACTGAGCAACTTAGCTGAGCGATGACTAAGGACAGGAGTAGAGACGGGTCGGGGTTCGGGCGTCTCGAGATCCGGAGTAATCGGAAGCTAAGTAAAAGTCCACCCGAAGGGTTGGGTGGCAACCATCTCCTGAAAGGAGTAGGTGAAGGGCGAGTTCTCGGGGATAGGAACTAGTGCCGGTTCGACCTAGGGTTTCGTGTAAATCCGAAGTCAGAACCATGTCCTTAGGCTTAATATTTCATCTATATGTGCTTTGTGTTTATGTATCTTGCAGGTACCAAGAACCGGAGACAAAGCAAACAAGTGAAGCTGGAATGCCCTGTTGGGGGCGCCCCCATGCAGCCAGGGCGCCCCCAGCAAGGGGGGCACCCCCAGGTGGTACTAAACAGGCAGGTTTCGTAAAGCAGGGTGACAGGTGTCAACCGGGGCGCCCGGAGCGTCCGGGGCACCCTGATTAGTAGCTTTTTTGTTGTTTCGAAGCCAGAACACAGGATAAGCCTCCACGGGGGCGCCCGGAGCATCTGGGGCGCCCTAGTCAAAGTTCTTATCACCTGCGGCGAGGTAGGCGCAAGGATAAGAGTTGACCGAGTCTTCCAGGGCGCCCCCAGCGTCCAGGGCGCCCCCAGGAGGCCTATATAAGGGGCTTCGACCCCTCTGCTTCTAAAACAACATTCCAGAGCGATTCTGATCATTCCGACAGACGAGAACACGCTAGAAACAAGGCACTACGACCGGGAGGCTCCAGGAGGAGGTGCGCGGCACTTCGGAGGTCCAGATCGGCCAAGTTTCAGATTTTTGTTTGGTTTGATTTCATTTAATTACGCACTTAATTTTTCTATATTATTGCTTGTAAATCTTACACTGTAAGTCGGGTTTCTCCGCCTCCGGAAAGTCCAGGAAGGAGACCAATAGTGGACGGGCGTTCCCGTGTATAGGCCTTGGATGTACTGACCCTGGGGGGTCGGGAACCAAGTAGAATCTGTTGTGTACCTGTGTTCGTTTTATTTTTATTTTTCCGCTGCACTAACGATCTGAATAGTTTTACGAACGAAGATTTCCGAATGATTTCGAACAGTCAATATTCACCCCCCCCCCTCTATCGACGGCACCGGTCCTACAGGACCTACTACTAAACAAGTTGTACACAATCATGATGAACGACAGTGAATCTGCAGCCCAGCTCCACGCCAGAATTCAGGAGCTGATGAACGGTCTACACACAATCGGTCACAAGGTAGAAAACCGTGACCTGATCAGGTATACTCTTAACGCTTTCCCCAGAAATACTTTGTGGGCATCTATGGTAGATGCATACAAAGTTTCAAGGGATCTTTCTAAAATCAAATTAGATGAGTTATTTTCCGAACTTGAATTACATGAGCAGACTAACTGCACCATGGCCGAGAAAGGCATTGCTTTTGTTGCAGGCAAGACAGGAAAAATGGTCAAGAAGAAGCCTCAACCTGTACCCAAGTCTGGCTCAGACTCAGACTCAGAAGACAGTGAAGGGGATCGACCCAAGATGGTCCGGCTTGCCTGGAACTATTACAAGGAATTGAAGAATCAATCCAACAAAAGAAAAGCCAGCCGAAAGAAGGAGGATCCGGCTGAACCATCCAAGAACAAATCAAGTGTGATCTGCTTCGAATGCAACAAGAAGGGACATTTCAAATCGGAATGCCCTAATCTGAAAGAAGCCAAGAAGACAAGAAGGAAGAAGGCCCTTTAGGCAACGTGGGACGAATCTTCCTCCGAAGAAGAAGAAGAGGCCCCACAGTCGAACCTGCTCGCCCTAACTGCTTTGGAAGAAATCGAGACCGAATCAGAATCGGAGTCAGACGACGGAAAGCTCACATTTTCAGAGGACAGCAAAATCACTGTAAGTGGATTTTCTAGAATTCAATTATCCGAATTAATTGCCTATCTATCTCGCGACTTGGCGAAAGCCAAAATCCGAGTCGAGTCCCTCCGACAGGAAGTAAAACTCCTGAAAGAGGGAGCTGACTCAAGATCCTTAACTGAGAAGGTTCAAGAAGGAACCTCTACTCAAGTTGAAAAACTTGAGAAAGAGAACTCCTCCTTGAAAACTCAAGTCAAGGACCTTAGAGCAGCATTAGAACGATTCACTTTTGGTTCCAAGGGTCTTGACATGATCCTTGGAAAACAGAAGTCGGTTCTAAATCGATCCGGGTTAGGCTATCGAACCAAGGCGAGACAAAGGTCATACTATGCTGTACTGAATCAGTCTAGACCTAAAGTTCAGGCATGGGTACCCAAACATTGCCTGAACAACCAAACTGGATCAAATCAGTATTGGATCCCCAATGACAAGATTCACATCTTGCCGAACCATTATCGTTGCTTTAGTCTAGGGGGAGCCAACTTAAAAACAATCTTTATAGTTAAATAAAATTCTTTTCTTGTTTAAAATTGCATGATTGCTTGTCTATTTATTTTCTGTAATTCACCATGCTTAGACCTAGGACTGGTTAGACTAAGGACTACACCAATTAACTGAAATTTGAACAACGTGGCGGTGAGATGATAGTACGTTAGGGAAGCCTTTTCTAATAAGGTCAAGTATACACTACTTGGTCTCTTTAGACTGGTGGAACTAGCCGAAGCTACCGATCCAAGACCCAAACTAGTTAGACCAGAATTTTTCAAAAAGTAATTTTGAAAATAAAATTTCATTAAAAGACTTTGTCAAGGAAAGGGTTGATGATCCAATAAGGCTACGACCAAAGAATGCCTAGTGCCTCGCCAAGACCTGGAAACCAATTTTTGAAATTCAAATTCAAGTTACTCTTTGTCAAATTCGAATCTAACACTTATTTTTAGTTAATCGTAGATTCAAACACTCTTTTTCAAAATAAACTCAAAACCAATTGTTTTCAAAATTAATTTAACTTTTTCAAAATTAATCATGATTTTTCAAAATAAATCTTTCTACTAAAACCTGTCTCATAAAAACCCATAAGGTAAACGTGATTGACAACTCTAGAACGGGTGAGATGGTTAAATTTAACTTAACTAAAATTCATCTGATACATGTACTCTTGTTTAGTACGAACATTAAAGCCTGTAATTTAGAGCTGAGTTGACCTGATTATTGCTTGATTAATCCAATTAATACTAATCAAACCATGGTCAAAATAGTCAAACCATGATCAAAATAGTCAAACCATGGTCAAAATAGTCGAATTTGGTCAACAGTAATAGTCAAACCATGGTCAAATGGTCAAACTGGTCAACAATACATCAAAAGTTGTCAACTCCTACACAACTCGGGCGCCCCTGATCCTTCGGGCGCCCCCCCTTTCTTTTCTCTTCGATCAAGGCAGAAAAGATGTCAACACCTAGCTATGCTAGGCGCCCAGGCCATCACGGGCGCCCCCATCCAGCACCAGGTCAGGGCAAAAAAATGCCAAAGGCAGCTACACTCTGACCCGGACGCCCGGGACCTCCCGGGCGCCCGACCTAACACCTCTATATAAACCACCCGAAACCCCCTTCTTTTGCCACACCCAAAACACTTCTCCTCTCTAACTCTTCTCCTTCCAAGGCGACCAAACGACTCTCTCGTGTCCTCGACCACTCCACCTCAACCATGCCTCCCCGGATGGCGACTCGGTATCATTTTTTTGCACTTAGAATTAATTTCCTTACCATCTTTTCTCTTAAACGCATGTTTATTATTATTTTAGAAAACGTCGTGCAAATCAACCAAACCCCGGGACCGAACCTAGCCCCGACCCTAGGTTCCCGACCTTGGAACTTTGCAATAAGTTTGCTAGGACAACGTATAAACCCATCAAAACGAGTTTCCTAAATAGACAATTTTTTACTCAATCTTGTCCGTTAGCCATGAATGGCATAAACTTCTATCAACTTGATAACCTTGTCTTCTGCACTCATCCCATTAACACAACCCTATGTGCAGAATTCTACAACAACATAGTCAGACAAAATGACCTTATGTTTGTCACCACAGTTCAAGGGATGCCCTTGACAATAAAACCCTCGTTGCTCAACAGATTTCTTGGACTACGACTTTCTCAGTCCACTTTTTGCTATTATCCTCCTAGAGATCCTCCCTTTGATTCTCCTTACTCTCACATTGTCCTGGACACCCTATACTCCTATTTTTATAGAGATGCTCGAAACCCCTTGGCTAGGCGATTTCAGTCTGTAGATCTTCAGGTCCAGGACTACGCCCTTTATAGAGTCCTAGTCCGTTGCATTCTACCTTTGTCCACTAGGGACGTCGCGACCATGCGACCATTTCACACCTTCTTACTGTACGCATTGATCTATCACCTAAATATCGACATTGGACTCCACATGTTCCACACGATTCTATATGCGTCCAGTGTTACTACTCACGGGCGGGTACGCACCCCTTACTGCCACATCATCACCTCCATTCTTCATCATCACGGTCGTAATATCACCGATGGAGAGATGACCGCAATGACCGAATTTGATTAAATAGGTTTTAGAAACTTTTCCCTAGCGGGCATAGAGGTATCGGGTACCGGGGTTTTATCATGGAGACGTCAGCGAGCCGGACCCCAGATCGACTCTAATGAGGAGATAGATGTCAATGTCGCAGATCTGGCGACCGAAATTCGAGAGCAGATGGACGAGCCCCCACCTCCGATGACTGACAAGATGCTAGCTCTACTTCAGACAGAGGTACACAGTCTTAGGGAGGATGTAGAAGCTAATCACGAAGAGTATATGGATGCCCGCAGAGCCGATTGAGAGACTAGCAACGCATGGTATAATGAAATGATGGCATTATTTCGATCTTGGCAGCCCAGCTCATCAAATCATCCCGGTCCTTCCTCCTAGTTCAGATTGATATTGTACTGGTTGACTACCCCTACTCAATAGGGTTGACATGTATTTGATTGTGGTGTGACTATGCTGGTCCTCGCTTTGACCAGTTGACTTATCTAGTTGACTAGTTGCTTTTCTTGATTATCTGATTTTTATCAGTTACTATGCTTGGTAGAATAGGTTTGCTCTACTTCAATTTTTTTAAAAACTGTTTTATTACTTATCAGTTCCTACTTAATTTTAAAAATCATTTTTTTCTTTTTTAAAATAATTTTTCGACTTAGTTTTTCTTAAGAAAAATTACCCCCTTCAAAACTAGGGCTTTTTCGCAAAATGGACTTAGCCTAGGCCCTAACCCTAGAACTATATGCACCTATAGATCTAGAAGCCAGCATCTCACAAGCACCTTAGGGTACTTTTGATTGATCACCTAGAATGGGTTGAGATGCTTAGGTCTTTGCCTTGATTCAAGATGCTTAAGTCTGTGCATCTGCAGTAATTGGGGCACTAAATACCAATCAATAGTAATCAGGTTAAGTGTCAAGCTTAGAAAATCTAACTTGAACAGAACACTTAACTTGACTAACCCTTGCGAAAGCTACTGTTTGTAACAGTTAGTAAGTAGCTAAGTGGGTTGGACAGGACCCGAAAGAGATAATTCAAATTGATTTGGTCCAGATTATATCTTGAATTGGTTCAGTATAGCACCTTACTTCTTTTTGCTATATTGTTTTACTATATTGTTTTATTTTATATATGGCAAAGGGGGAGAAATTGGAAAAGAGAGAAGAGAGGTTTTAAAATTTTTTCAAGTTTCAAAACTTTATCTCCTTTTTCAAAAGGTAAAATTACTTAAGTCAATTGTCTTTCACTTGACTTAAATTATTTTAAAAATTTATTTCAAAGCACTTGACTTAAATTATTTTCAAAATTTATTTCAAAGTACTTGACTTAAATTATTTTCAAAATTTATTCAAAGCACTTGACTTAAATTGAAAATTTTCTAAGTATTAATTTCAAAAATTTCCTTGAAAACTTTCTAAAGTGCTAAAGAGGTTGAAAAATCTTTCACAACTCAAAAATATGGTAGAAATTTTTTTTTCAGATTTTCCAAGCATTAAAACTTTAGATGATCTAAGTATTAAAACTTCAGAAGAAGTTTAGAAAATTTTCTAAAGTGCGAAAACTAAGTAAATTACTTGAAAATTTTCTAAGTGTAAATTCCCTAAGTGCAAATTTTCCATGTGCCCAACCCAAAAATTGTTTTTGGAAAATATTTTCTAACTTACATTTTTTTTGAAAATATTCTAAGTGTTGAAAAATCAATTCCCTTTTAAACTTAGAAACTTTTTCAAACCCCACGAACCTTTGAAAAACCTAGGGGGAGATTCCTTCCAGGGGGAGGAAATTAAGTTGCCATTTTACCTGCTTTTTTAAACTTCACTTTTTGAACCGGGTTGCCATAAATCAAAAAGGGGGATATTGTTGGTGCAGGCAACACCTAAGTCGAACCTGGATTTTAATAATGGCAAAGGGTTCAAAAGTTAAGATGTTATTTTGGTCTAATGTGTTCACTAAGTGTGCAGGAAAGAAGCCCTAGGAACACTAGGACGAAGTCCTGGTCGAGGACTGGGCACGAAGCCCTGGCAAGGAGCTGGGCACCGAAGACCTGCTCAGAACGTGGGCACGAAGACCTGGTCAGGTGCATCGGGCAAAATTCCAACCGGAGGAGCCGGTTGGCAAAAGGTAAAACTCTCCTGAGAGGAGTAGGTGAGGACGCGTTCCCCGTCGAGGGAACAGTAGGCGTCGGTTCGACCTAGGGTTCTATTTGGGAGACCCAAAGTCAGAACCAAGACAACTACGGCTGTAAAAACTAATGTATATTCTTGCCTTGCTTGTGTTGGTACTAACCTTGAATGCAGGGACTGAAGGAGTGTGTTTCTGCAGCTCCGAACGCCCTAAAAGAGAGGGGCAGGAACCTGGGCTAGGCGCCAGGGAGGTCCCGGGCGCCCAAGGTCAATGACAAACGAGCAGCTAAGTAAGAATCGCTTCGGAAGCTTACTGGGACAGGCGCCCTCAAGGTCCCGGGCTCCCCGATGGTCGCGGTCGCCCTGGATGTCTCGGGCGCCTTGGGTCCAAGCAAACCAGTGATCAAAGCGAAATCAGCTGTGAAGCCAGCAGACCAAGTCAACCGAGGCGCCCCCAGTGTCCCGGACGCCCCCGTCAGCTCCGAGGCCGATTCTGGAGGGATAAGCGCTGACCGAGCTGTGGATGAGGTTTCTCGGATCCGTAGGCACGTGTCAGGTGCCCCCAGCGTCCAGGGCACCCCAGGAGCAGTATAAAAGGGGCTCGACCCCTAAGGCTTCGACATCACTTTTTCCAACGCTTCCAAGCTCTTCGTTCAAGCGCTCTGCTCCGGCAAACTCCGTTCTCGACATTCTAGTGCTGACAACGACCCTCCGCTCCGAAGTACGATCCACACCGAGCGTCGGTAACGAAGAGTACATTTGTTTAGTTACTGCACTCATATTGTAATAATTTTTGTAACCTTTTTGCGATACTATAGAATTGCCCGCAGTAAATGGTCAAGGACCGTGGGCCTTGGAGTAGGAGCCGAACGCGACTCCGAACCAAGTAAAACTACTTGAGTTCTATGTGTTTTGTTTAAATTCCGCTGTGTACTTTCTCTTTTCAATCCGAAACGTTTTCACGATATACACCCCCCCTCCTATCGTATTTACCTATCGTATTTACTCGATCAAACAGGATGTGGTGAGGTAGCTTCGGCTAGTTCCACCGACTAAAAAGACCGAATAGGGTACGCGTTACCCTACTTGACTCTTTAGACCTGCTTCTTTAACGTACTATCATCTCGCTCCAACCTAATACTAGGTTGTGAAAGTTTCAATCAAGTTAGATCCTTATCTAACCATTTCTAACCTAAGCATGGCATTTTTGCAGAAAGTAAATAAACAAACATCAAGCAAAAATTTAGTAAAGCATGCAAAAGATTATCTAATTATGTATATAGTTTTTCTATTGACTCCTTCTGGACTGAAGCCTCGATATATAGTTTTTCTATTGACTCCTTCTGGACTGAAGCCTCGATATTGATTATCTAGAATGTGAATGTTGTCCTTGGGGATCCAATATTGATTTGGTCCAGCTTGATTAGTCAAGCTTAACTTTAGGACCCATGTTTGGACTCGGGTTCTAGTTTGGTTCAAAATAGAATAGTAGGATTTGTAACGTGAGTTGGTTCAGTATCCAAGTCCGGATTGGTTTAGAATGGATTTCTATTTTCCAAGAATCATGTCAAGATTCTTGGAACCTGAAGTAAATCGTTCCAGCGCAACTCGAAGTTCCTTCACTTGAGTTTTTAAGGAAGAAATCTCTTCCTTAAGTTTTTGGACTTGAGTTGAGGTTCCTTCCTGAACTAGCTCAGTCAAGGATCTTGAGTTGGCCTCCTCCTTTAGGTCTTTGACTTCCTATCGGAGGGATTTAACCCAAATGTTGACTTTGGCCAACTTACGAGACAGTTAAGAAATTAAGTCATATAGTTGGGATTCGGGATAACCTCTTATCGTGATTTGTCTGTCATCTGATATTGATAGTTTCTCAGTTCCTCCGCGTTCTTCCAGTTCCGACTCTGACTCGATGTCAAGTTCTTCTGAAACCGTTAGTGCGAGATGGTTGGAGTGCGGAGCTTCTTCTTCATCTTTCGAAGAGGACTCGTCCCATGTGGCTTGAAGTGCTTTCTTCCTCCAAGTCTTCTTGGCCACCTTCATGTTGGGATACTCCGATTTGTAGTGACCTTTCTTGTTGCACCCATAACAAGTTACATCAGTCTTCCCCTTCTGACTGGTACTTGGTTCAACTAGATCATCCTTTTGCTGAACCACATTCTTCTTCTTCTTTTAACCCTTGATCATTTTGTAGTAGTTTCGGGCCATTTCGGATAAATCTCGCACACAAAAGAAATAACAAAGAAGATACCAAGACCTGGTCTTGGATTAGTAATGCAGGAGAAGAAAAAATTGCTCAAATTTGAGATTGCATGAATTTTGAGAAAAAATATTAAAATAATAAATAAAAAATTATATGATAAATTTTCAGAAAATGTTGGTTTTATCAATTCCATCTTATGGTGATAAAATGAGAATTAAAAATTGAAAAAGGTGATAAAATTGAAAATTGAGATAATATATTTTAAAAGCCTACACAAATATATTTTATTTGAAAGAAAAGGTGATAAAATAAAATTCCAAAAAAAAATGCTCAATTGGTGGTTTCTCCAAGATTGAGTCAAAGTCACCCGCTCTGATACCACCTGTGGGATCATTGTAATTGATAGAGCGGGGGGGAGGGGTTGAATATCGATAACGTAAATTTTTCAAAAATACAGAGTGAAACGTAGAGGAAATAAGTAAATTAAAACACGGCTAATGCGGTTTCTTTTTACTTGGTTCGAAGTCTGTAATGGCTCCTACTCCAAGGCCCATGATTCTTGACCATTTATGTTGGGCAATTCTATAATTCAGAAATTGCTTTACAAATATATGAATTTAAGTACAAAATAGAAATTAAAGCCTTTATATCGTGACACTTAAGAAGAAATCCTGAGCTTGTTGAAGCGACATGTCGTCGATCGTGAACGTTGTCGGCGTAGAAGGCCTGAGCACAGAAGCTTGTCGTAGAGTGTTTGAGTGCTTGGTTTGATGTGTGGAAGTAAAGGGGTGAAGCCCCTTTTATAGCAGCTTCTAGGGCGCCTGCCACGCCACTCGATTTAGTCGCATCCTTATCCGCAGACTCGGCCATCACTTATCACAATTGTTGGGCGCCTAGGACAACTGAGGTGCCTGTGAGCTCACAAGAGCCTAGTAGTTGACGTGGCGCATCCGCTAGAAGAACCCCTTCTAGGGCGCCTAACACCATTCAAGCGCCTGGGTTCTCGGGCACATGAAACCTTTCAAGCACCTGGTATCGCAACAACCCACTTCTTTCAGCCTGTAATCAGTGTTAGTCCAAGAACACAATAATATAATAAATATGTATGAAATAATAGATAGAGCTGTCTTGGTTCTGACTCGGATTTCAAATGAAATCCTAGGTCGAATTGACGCCTACTGTTCCCTCTTCTGAGGAACGCGTCCTCACCTACTCCTCTTAGGAGAAGTTACTTTTTGTCAACCGGCTCCTCCAGTTGGACTTTTGCTCGGTCTCCGAGACTCTTGAATCTCAAGACGTCCATACCTCAACTCGTCTCTACTTCTGTCCGTAGTCCTCACTCGGCTAAGTCTCTTGCTCGATCTTCCGGATCATGTCTTCGGTGCCCAATCCCTGACCATATCTTCTTGCCTAATTCCTCGAACCAGGTCTTTGTGCCCAACCCTCAGTCAAGTCATCGATGCCCAGCCCTCGGCCAGGACTTTGTGCCTAGTCCTCGACCAGGACTTCATGCTCAACCCTGCAGGTCAAGACTTCGTGCCTAGCTCAACTAGGACATTCTTGCACACTTAGTAGAATCATCAGATTACAATATAAACTTAACTTTGAATCCTTTGCCATTATCAAAACCAAGTTTGATCTGGTTCTTTCGGCACCAACGAGAATGATCAAGGAACCTGACTCCTTGAACAAAAAGGAGCAAGCAGATGCGATAGCAAATGGAAAGGTAGAATTCCACCTACTGCCCATCCTCCCCGAACAAGATGTCGATCGAATCGAGAAGTATGACTCGGCAAAGAAACTTTAGGAAAAGTTTCTAGAATTGTACGAAGGCACCTCGGAGGCGAAACTGGCACGATGAGACATCCTATGAAGTCAACTTACCAACCTCCGAATGGAAGATGGACAATCAGTTGCCCAACTGCATGCCAAGGTAAAAGAGCTAATCATGAACCTTGAGAACCTCGGTGAAAAAGTATCAAATTGTGATGCTCAATGATACACACTGAATGCTTTCTCGAGAACCCTAGATTGGACCTCAGTAATCGACGCATATTTTATTTCAAAAGATCTTGAGATAAGTACTCTAGAACAACTCTTTTCAATTTTAGAGTTTCATGAATCTCAGTGTGTAGGGAAGAGTAAGAAAATGGACAATGTCGCTTTGAATATGAGGAGAAATCAAATTGAGGATGAGTCATCAACGAATGATGAAAATACTATAGAAATGGTAAAAAAACCTTAAAAGTTTTTTAAAAAGACTAATAAATTCTCCATGTTTTAGGATAAAAGATGATTTTCGAAGAAACATACAGTCCGATGCTACAATTGGAAACAGGAGGGTCATTTAAAAGACTAGTGTGTCCCAAACTCAAGAACTAGCCAAAGAAGATGAAGGTGCTAAAAGCCACCTGGGACGAGCCCTCATCCAATGAATTGGAAACTAACGAATACACTGGACTTGCACTAATGGCAAGTCATCAAGAGGAGAGCACTGATAAAGGGGGAGCTACGTCAAAGGAAAGTAGCGATGAAGGGGGAGTCCCACTTTTCGAAAATGACCCGGTAGGTGAGGTATGTTTTCTCCCTCACAATCAATTATACTCAAGAATAAAAGCAATGCTTAAGGCTAATTGTAACTTAGAAAAAGAAAATCAAGAATTAAAAATGAAATTGACCAATGCATGTGGTTTTGATGTTGTTAATTTAAGAAATTTAGTTGAAAAATTAGAGTTTGATATTGCATGTTTACGCCGAAAGAATAATTATTATCTTGATAATCTGAACTGGTATATTAAAAATTATAGGGGCCAACATAAAAAAGTAGCCATGAACTATATTCCTTCGAAATTTATAATTAACCCCATAGATAGGAGCTTATTTTGGGTTCCTAAGTTTTTACTAAATTAATTTTCATTCATTATATGTTTTAGTAATAACAATTTTTTTTGTCTTTTTCAACATATGATTTCCTTTCTTTGAAAAATAAATACTAGTCAAATTTTAAATTGATAAAATTATGCTTAGAAATTATTTCATTCATATTTTCTATCTTTTTCCTTTCCCTAGTTTTTGTTGTGCCCCATTGTTTGCTATGATCAAAGGGAGAGAATAGTTTAAGTTCAGGGGGAGGTTGTAGATTTAATTTGTAGATATTTCTTTTATGCTTAATTATTAGATAGTGTTATCTCTTTTAGTTTAACCCTAAGTTAACTTGGGTTTATGCACATCAAAAAGGAGGAGATTATTGATGCCCCGGTTAGTTTTGATATAATCAACCAAGTTAGGTTAGGTCCTGTTGTGGTTTTGATCCCTCTGTCTAAGTGTGCAGTAGCTTAGGAGCAGAGGAAATCAAGCGTAAGATGCAGTGGACGAGAAGGATTGCACGGGGAAGTGAGCCATCAGACTTGGTGCATCCGAGGGACGCGTAAGCTACGAAAGAGTACACCAGTGGAGCGAGAAGGACGTGCGAGACGTCCGAGGGACGAAAAGCTAGGAGGAAGGGCGCTAGAGGGGCGAATAGCCAGAGTCGGGTTCGGGTGAGCCTCACTCCGGTTGACTAGAAATCATCCAAACAAAGTGTCTTCCAAAAAGTCAACTTGGTTGACTTTGACCAAGTCAAAGTTTTGACTTGGACCATATTTGACCAATATTGTTGGAGAAGCATGGAGGCTTGACCGATAACTGTAACCAAGCAACACACGCGGACAACTTGCATGCACAGAAGCTTCTACCATTTAAATGATTAACCTTATCTTTTAAAACGATAAATTTTATAAAAGATAAAATTTATCTTTTAATCAACGGTTAAAGATTAAATTTATCTATATTTAATTAAAGGATAATTATTATCCTTTAATCAGACAGAAGCTTCTACCATTTAAAAGATTAGCATTATCTTTTAAAATGATAAGCTTTATGAAAGATAAAATTTATCTTTTAATCAACGGTTAAGGATTAAATTTATCTATGATCAACGATAATGATTAATTTCCTTAGCCTATAAATAAGCTTAGAAGTTAAAGAGGTTTTCAACAGATTGATTGTAATTCTTCTAACTTTTGTCTTGTGCTACAAAGTTTATAAAACGTTTCTCCGCCAGAAGGAGATTTTCATAATGAGCTTCAATCATCTTGCATTAGCAACTATCTATGTTGCAACCAAGTAATTTTTGTGTCTTAGGTTTTTTACTAGTTGAGTTAGTTTATGCTTATCTTATTTAATTATAGCAACTAATCTGAAATCTTTGTGAGCTGCACAAAAAATTTATTTTTATTTTACAGCGGCAATTCACCCCCCCCCTCTTACCGGTCCACCTAGACATGACACGTCGTCCATTCATTCTTTCTATCAAGAGTGTTAGTAGCAGTGGAATAAAATAAAGAAATGATATTGAATATGTGGGATTTACTTGGTTCCTACCCCCGAGGGTCAGTACGTCTATGGCCTAATCACGGGAAGTGCTTGTCAACTAGTAGTCTCCTTTCCGGACTCTTTCCAAAGGCGGAGAAAACCATCTTACAGTTTTTACTCCAAGCATAATAATGATAATGAAATAAATATAACTTGTAATATGCAAACCCAATAATGATGGAGACCGATCAGAAGTCCAGAGCTCAGCTCACCCCTCCTAGAGATTCCTCGATAGCAAAACTAATCTTAAGCGTTAGTTTTGCTACCGAGGAATCAACTCTCCAAGGGAAACCCTAAGGAGTTTACAAATAATCTTTGCTTGGAGTCAACTCGCCAACAAAGAGCTCCTTACAAGATAAACAAACAATCTTTGCTTGGAGACAACTCTCGAAGATTTTATTACCTAAGGTTAACTCCTTAGGGTTTCCCACACTCACTAGGACTTTACTGACTAGGATTTTTACCCAGCTTCACTCACCATGATTTCATGCCCAACTCACGGTCAGGTCTTCGTGCCCAGCTTCACTCACTAGGACTTCGTCTACCTAGCATCACTCACTAGGACCCAGCTTTACTCACCAGGATTTTGTGTCTGTGTTGGTGCCGGAAGCACCAAAGTCAAACCTGTGTTTTGATAATGGCAAAGGGTTCAGAAGTTAAGGTGGTGTTGTGATCTAACAAGCTTACTAAGTGTGCAGGAAAGTCCTAGGTACACTAGGCAAGAAGTCCTGGCAAAGGGCTAGGCACCGAAGACCTGACCGGAAGTTGGGCAAGAAGACCTTGTCGCGGACTGGGCACGAAGACCTGATCGGAGGATTGGGAAAAAGTCCAACCGGTGGAGACGGTAGGCAAAAAGGTAAATTCTCCCGAGAGGAGTAGGTGAGGACGCGTTCCCCGTAGGAGGGAATATTAGGCGTCAGTTCGACCTAGGGTTCCATTTGGGAGACCCAAAGTCAGAACCAAGATAGCTTAGGCAGTAAATAATGTCTAACATACTTGCTTCTTGTGTTTTGGAACTAACCTTGGTTGCAGAGAACGAAGGAACGGTGTTTCTGCAGCTCAGGCGCCTCAATGGAGTGAGGCGCCTCACTGGGCTAGGCACCCGTATGGATACGGGAGCCCCAGTGCAAGGCAAAAACAAAACCATCAAAGCAAAGTGCCACGAAGCCTCTGGACCAAGTCAACTCAGGCGCCTGTGTTAACACAGGCGCCCCCATCAGCTCAGATGCCTCATTGAAAGGGATAAGCGTTGACCGAGCCTGCGGATTGGAGTTCTTGCAGGAGATGCCACGTGTCAGGCACCCCCATCAATACAGGCGCCCCTATGGCTGCTATAAATAGGGGTTCACCCCCAAGGCTTCAAACAATCTCGCTCACATCGCTCCCAACACTTTCGTTCAAGCACTACGCTCCGACAAGCTCCGACCTCGCGATTCCAGCGCCGACGATGACCCGCTGCTCCAAACTTCCATCCACCTCAGGCGTCGGTAACATTTAAATTACGAAAAGTGTTGTACTTTCAATTTCAATTCTATTTCTGTACTCGAACTTGTAAAAGATCTTTACGAATATAGAATTGCCCAACGTAAACGGTCAAGGACTGTGGTACTTGGAGTAGGAGCCGACCGCGTCTCCAAACCAAGTAAAAAGAACTTGTGTTAACGATTGTTTTCTTGTATTCCGCTGCGTAATCGCTCTACTTATTTGAAAATTTTAAGATCGATATTCACTCCCCCCCCCTCTATCGATTTACTCTGATCCAACAAGTGGTATCAGAGCGGGTGGCTCAAACATGGTGCAACCACCAGTTTGAAAGTTTTTTTCAGATTTATGAAATTTTTAATTTTTTTTAATCTTTCTCGTTAATCGAGGTTGGTGCAACACCACTCGATCTTTTTCGTTACAATTAATTTCTCCCGCACTACTAATCCAAGACTCAGTCTCGGAACAAGTTTTAGTTTTTAATTTTACAGTTAAAATTCAAATGGCCATGCAAGAGGGATTCAGCACTGCTAAACCTCCTCTTTTCAGTGGAGAAGATTTCTCCTACTGGAAAAGCAGGATGGAAGTCCACCTAAAAACTCAGGTGGACATGTGGATAATCATCTAATCTGGGCTGGAAATTCTCAAGAACACAGAAGGAGTGGCACAACTGTTAGTAATATGAGAGAAGTGTCCTAAGGCAATCGCCTTATGATTGTAAACATTTATTTTAATAAATGAAAATTCACTATTTGAGTATACATGGTAGTGTATTTGATTGGGATCTTAAACTCATTTACTGAATGTCCGCAATACAATTCACAGCATGAGAGAATTTGTGATGAATTCACAACTAGTGATTATCTCTACATGTGCAATTGTGAAGTATTGAAATTGTCCCTAGTCGATGAATTGATAAACACGGACACTATCGATTCTGTTGAGACTAGCATGGGTTATTCTCAAATCAGCTGATTCTCACTGGCTGGTGACATTGGGATGTTCGGAGATAAACATGAATGCTAGTTAAGGGAACTAGTTCATTGGAGTGACTGGCTGTAAAACTTCACATGGTAGTCTATATATAGACATGTCAGTGAAGTTCTTACCGCAGCTTAAGTGCGATGTTCCTTTGACTTGCGGTGTTCAAGTCATCTTGGTCATGGAGACTTATACTTTAACATCTTAAGCAAGCATCTCCAAGGAGGTGTGGGCCCAGGATGATTGGGTATAAGCCGAAGTGCCCGAAGATGTTTGAACAGCCTACAAAGGATTCACCACTCCTTGCGAGGAGATGTATACCCAGGCCTATCGTCGGATTGTTACTCAAAGCCTCTGGCCAGAGCATGTCATGTTTAGAGTATGAGTCTCTTAAATACATGAGAGTAATTAGAAATCCAAAGGACGAGAGAACGTTACTTGGGCTAGGTGTGACGTAGTCAGCCTAGTGGGGACTGACACACACAGACCATGTCCTGAACCAAGAGGGTATAAGATGGTGAAGGGAATGAGGCACGATTTATTAGAGCTGCTGAAGGGTTTCAGAATTATATCTGAGGTCAACCGTTGATCTTTCGATTAATTGGGGGTCATAATGTACTACTAGGTGCCACTCATGATCGTTCTATAATTGGTTGATTATAGACGGCCAACATAAATCGAAAGCCTATTTAGTCACACGCACTACGAGTAATCCGAGGGATTTAAAACGAGTTGAAAATTGGATTTTCTAATCAAGAGAAATAAGTCGAATCTGAATTTATCAGAGGCGCATCGGAAGCTTAAAATGGCTAAGTCTTTTGAAGGCTTATTGGGTGAATTAAATGCATTTAATTCGCGACGGAAGGGCTTGGTGTGGCCGGCCAAAGAGGGTGCCCACCCTCTTTGGTTTGGCCGGCCACAATAAAAGAGAGAAACCAATTTAATTGGTTTAAATTATAAAATAAATCAAGCGCGATTTGTTTTTATAAAATTATGGATAAATAAATTAATTTATATAAAGAAATTTATATAAAGAAAATTGTAGAAATTTATTCTTTTTATGAAAATTAAAATGAACCATGAATTGGTTTAATTTTAATTTATAAAATCAATTATGAATTGATTTTTCCATGATAAGAAAATTTTATACAAATTTTATTCCATAATTAAAAGGAGAGATGTATTTGTTTTATTATAAAGTTAGTTATAATAAAACTTGGCATAACGGAATAATTCATAAGAGAATTTATGAGATAAATTTCTTATGAAAATTTATTCCGTTAATTCCGTTAAAAGGGAGACTTGGCAATAGAGAGGCTACTATATAAAGGAACCAAAGGCAAGCCTTGAATTCCAACAATTAATCAAGAGATTAAGAAGCTCTCTCTCTCTCTCCCTTATTCTCTCTCTCTCTCTAGGGCCGGCGCACCCCCTAGGGCCGGCGCCATCTTCCCTAGCCGTGAGCCACCACCAAGACGAAGTGGGTCGCGTCTTCTTCCTCCCTTTACGGAATCTTGATTCCGTTACTTGGTGGTTAGTTTCTATCTTTTCTCTCTTGATATTCTAGTTGTGCCTTTGGAGAATCTAGTAGTTCTCGTCGGCACAAAACTCGTGGCTTTGCGAAGTCATCCCGAAGAGAACTCGACGTGGATGCGAATAGAGGCGGAGCTTCCAAGGGACGCTACGGTTGGATCTCGTCCCTTACATCGAGTTACGCGAGGTAACGAGTAAATTAGTTTACTTTTTGTAAAATTTTAATTTATGATCATGTCCACACATCATAAGGTCGCATGCTAGATACGTGGTTAAAAATAATTTAAGAAATTATTTATGCTAATTCTTCCGCTGCACGTAAATATTTTAAAATTTACGAACCCGTATCCTTGTCAACATGCACCCGGTCCCAACAGTAGTATCAGAGCCGGTTAATGTTCGACATAATCATATAATCATTTTGCGGAAAACTGTCATAATCTCAATTTTGGAAAAAATTTCAATTATGGAAATTTTCCAATTATTATAAATTTTAGATTTAGGAATTTCAAAGTTTGGAAATCCTCATGAAATTTCGCAAACATTTGAAATATCCTAGTTTCTGAAATTTTATGATAATTGTGAAAACTTCCCATCATTGGAAACTTTCCAATTTTGGAAATTTCCTATTTTGGAAATATGTAAGTTTTCTTTGTACCAGAAACTTACAAATATTCTGAAAACCTATTATGACATCTCGCAATTTTGGGCACTTTCTTTCAAGAAAGTCTAGACAAATTTATGGATAATTAATTGACAATTAAATTCAAATTGGTTTTAAATTATCAATAAAATTCTTTATTTTGGATTGAGCCTCGGGGAGCCGTCCAATTTAAAGTTAGTTGTTGTAATTTAATTTCCCAATTTCGAATGAAATTGTCATGTTCAATTTGGTTGCGCTTCAGAAGCGGACCAAATTGAATTTACGATAAATTTCTTTTCTTTGGGTATCTGAGCCTCGGGGAGCCACCCTTAGAAAATAATTTGTTGTAATTAATTAAACCCATGAATAAAATATGATTTAAGAGGTGATGCTCTTACATATTGTTGTCTCCAAAATTAATTAGGAAAATGGTTTCCTATAGAGCTTTCTTAAAAGAGATTTTCATGAAAATAATATGTGGTTGAATTAAGGGAATTGCCTCTTAATTTAATAAGATTTGATTTAGAGAAATCAAAGTCTTAAACATATTATTTCCGAAATTGATTATGACAATTTAGGAAATTGTTTCCCAAAACAATTCCTTGAATAAAGTATGAAATTAGAATTAGGAAATCCGATTCCTAATTCAATTAATGAGACTTGATAAATTAAGTCACATACATACTTTATTAAGGAAATCGTTAGTCATGACATAATTATATGTCATGAATGTGCTTAGAAAAGAAAGGATGAGACCTAAAACCCCTTACAAAATATTAAGGCTAACACTTTCCATTAATATGGTTAGAACCGGAGTTTTGTTTCTCGTTTGGGTTGATGGACACATCCATGCCCGGCTTGAACCTCAACATGTTCAAACCATGGAATTAGTTTATGAATAATATAGTTGGAGTCAGAGGTCAATCCTTAGTTTTGGTTGTTGGACACATCCAAGCCTGACTAAACGGTTGAATGAGCTCCAACCATATTAAAACTATTTCTTGATTAATGGGTCAGCCTTAAGCTTGGAGCATCGATTTGTTGTGCCACAGCCAAGGTCGATGTAAAGAGAGGTGCAGTTGGGTGCTATGTATAATGTTGCATACTTGTTAATGAGTTAACAACCCAATGATTTATGCAAACATTCAATTAGTTGATAGCATAAAGTGATAGTTACATATATGTGATATGTAATCGGTATAATTACCTACCTTCATAGCTAAGAATAACTTGATGGCCACAGTCATGGTGGTTCTTATCTATGGTTGGGTATCAACCTATTTGAAGATGCTCCTACGATCTCCCGAATTGATAAAAAGGGTTATTCAATTCGAAAAATAAATAGGATTCAATTAATGTATGTTGATGCATTCTTTATCATTCTTCTCACATAAGCTCAATTTGTATTTCTAGGTTAATCACTCGATCTTGTCTTCTCTGAATTTGCGTTCCATTTTGGACACCAATAAACTGACCGAGCCGAACTTCATGGACTGGCTTCGAAACCTGAGGATAGTCCTCAAGGAAGAGAAGCTTGCTTATGTCATTGAAGATCAACTTCCCAACTGTCCTCCTGAGGGTGCAACTCCAGACCAGATAGTGGCCTATCAGAAACATGTGACCGATTCTGAACTTGCGAGTTGCATCATGTTAGCCTCTATGGTACCTGAGCTGCAAAAGCAGCATGAGCATATGGATACTTATACCATCATCTTCCATCTTCATGAGTTATTTGAAGCGCAGGCGAGATTCGACAGGTTCGAAGTCTCCAGACTCCTCTTCACCTCTAGGATGCAGGAAGGCACTTCTGCCTCACAGTTTGTGTTAAAGATGTTGTGGTACATTGAGCGACTGAGCACACTTGGTTTTGCAATGGATCATGAACTAAGTATTGACTTAATTCTGCATTGTTTGCCCAAAAGTTATTCACAATTTGTGATGAACTATCAGATGAACAAGTTGGAGACTACCATTCCTGAGTTGCTCAACCTGCTGAAGACTGTAGAGCCTTCTGTAAAGCAGGATCAAAAGACGGTACTGTTAGTTGGTTCCTCGAAGAAAGGTTCTAAGAGGAAGGCCAAAGAACAGAATAAAGGAAAGAAGAAAAAGGCCAAAAAGACTGAAAAGACACCAAAAGGAACTTGCCATCACTGTGGCAAGGAGGGTCACTGGCGAAGAAACTGCAAAGTTTATCTTGAGTCCTTGAAGAAGAAGGCATCCGATGCCCCATCCTCTTCAGGTATCTTCGTTATTGAATGTCACTCTATTTCCTCAAATACCTGGGTACTTGATACTGGGTGCAGCTCACATATATGTAATGACATACAGGGGCTAAGGAATAGAAGAAGACTCGTCAAAGGAGAAGCGAATTTGCGAGTTGGAAATGGAGCAAAGATTGCGGCTGTTGCCATCGGAACATATTTGCTAAAGCTCCCTACTGGACGTGTCATAGAATTGGATAATTGTTATTTTGTTCCTTCGTTAATAAAGAACATTGTATCTATTTCATGTTTAAATGAAAAGGGTTATCATTTAACTTTTAGTAACAATTGTTGTTACATAACTTTAAATGGCGTTCTTTATGGGAATGGAACTTTGTGCAATGGTATCTACACGTTAGATTTATCCAGTGACGTTGTCAATATCGAAGTTAGCAACAAACGTGCTCGAATAGATAATCGAATAGACTCCTACACGTGACATTGTCGTCTTGGCCATGTAAGTAAGAAACGCATGACCAAATTACACCGATGTGGAATTCTGGAATCATTTGAACCCGGTTCATTTGATACATGTGAATCATGCTTAAAAGGCAAGATGGCCAAATTACCCTTTTCTGGAAAAGGTAATCCAGTGGGAGAATTGCTTGGTCTAATACATACTGATGTATGTGGACCAATGTCAACTCTTGCACAAGGAGGCTATAGCTACTTCATCACCTTTATCGATGATCACTCACGATTCGGGTATGTGTTCTTGATGAAACACAAATCTGAAGCTTTTGAGAAATTCAAAGAGTTCAGAAATGAAGTAGAGAAACAGCTTGGCAAAAGTATTAAAATACTTCGATCCGATCGGGGTGGTGAATACTTAAGTCAAGAGTTTCAAGATTATCTTAGGGATAATGGGATATTGTCCCAATGGACTCCGCCGTATAACCACAGCATAATGGTGTATCTGAGAGGCGCAACCGAACCTTGATGGACATGGTTAGGTCGATGATGAATCATGCAACTCTTCCAAAATCCTTTAGGGGCTATGCACTTAAGACAGCTGTTTACTTGCTAAATAGAGTCCTGACCAAGGTAGTCTCTACTACTCCATATGAGACATGGAATAGTAAGAAACCTCACTTAACTCACCTTAAGATATGGGGTTGTCCTGCTTATGTGAAGCAGACTATATCAGACAAATTGGATGTTAAGTCTGATAAATGTCTATTTATTGGATACCCTAAGGAAACGAAGGGTTACCAATTCTATCATCCCTTGGAACAAAAGGTGTTTGTTTCAAGGCATGCTGTATTTCTGGAAAAAGAATTTCTTTTACAAGAAAATAGTGGGAGTGGCATTGAACTTGATGAAGTTCAAGAAACTCCAATAGACATTACAGAGACACCTAGTCAAGACCCACAACTAATAACTCATAATGATGAGCTATCAGTTGAACCTAAAACAACACCACCTCTTCGTAGGTCTGATAGGACACGCAATATTCCAGAGAGATACGGATTTCTCATAAGTGAATCGAACGACGTGTTACTCATAAGCGATGACGAACCTATCAGTTATGAAGATGTTCTGAAAAGTTCAGAAAGGGACAAATGGCTTGAAGCCATGAAGTCGGAAATGGATTCCATGTACGAAAATCAAGTATGGGACTTGGTTAACCCACCTGAAGGGATTAAACCCATAGGGTGCAAGTGGGTTTTCAAGAAGAAAACCGACATGGAAGGTAATGTTGTTACCTTTAAGCTAGATTAGTGGCAAAAGGATATCGTCAGAAACAAGGAATTGATTATGACGAAACCTATTCGCCAGTAGCTATGCTTAAATTCATTCGGATGCTCCTAGCCATAGCAGCTCATTATGATTATGAGATATGGCAAATGGAATGGAAACCTGCTTGAGGATGTATACATGATACAACCTGAAGGTTTCACATCGGTTGATAAAACCAAAGTATGCAAGCTTCGACGATCCATATATGGACTGAAGCAAGCATCCAGGAGCTGGAACATCCGTTTTGATGAGACAATCAAAGAGTTTGATTTCTCACAAAATCCTGACGAACCTTGTGTGTACAAGAAGGTTAGTGGGAGTGCAGTCATATTCCTAGTATTATATGTCGATGACATATTACTTATAGGAAACGATATATCAGTCTTACAGACAGTTAAAATTTGGTTGTCCAAAACTTTCTCCATGAAAGACCTGGGAGAAGCAACCTATATCCTTGGGATTAGAATCTATAGAGATAGATCAAAACGGTTGCTTGGTCTTTCGCAGTCTACATATATAGACCGAGTGCTAAAAAGGTTTAGCATGTCGGAATCCAAGAAAGGTTACCTTCCCATCAGGCATGGGATCAACCTTTCAAAGTCTATGTGTCCGCGCACAGAAGACGAGAGGATTTGCATGAATAAGATTCCTTATGCATCGCGATAGGATCTATCATGTATGCTATGTTATGTACTAGGCCCGATGTATCATATGCTCTGAGCGTCACAAGCAGATACCAGTCGATCCAGGATGGATCATTGGGAGGCTGTCAAGACAATCCTTAAGTACTTAAGAAGAACTAAGGATGTGTTCCTAATATATGGAGAAGGAGATATGGTAATACGTGGGTATACAAATGCCAGTTTCCAGACAGATAAGGATGACTCCAAATCTCAGTCTGGATACGTATTTACTTTGAATGGAGGCGCAATAAGTTGGAAGAGTTCCAAACAAGACACCGTAGCGGATTCTACCACGGAAGCGGAATATATCGCAGCTTCGGAAGCAGCAAAGGAAGCAGTCTGGATCAAGAAGTTTGTCTCCGAACTTGGTGTGGTTCCAACCATTGATGAAGCAGTGCCGGTTTACTGCGACAACAATGGAGCTATTGCACAAGCAAAGGAACCAAGGTCTCATCAGCGATCCAATCATGTGCTTCGCCGCTATCATCTGATCAGAGAGATTACAAGTAGGAATGATATACAAATTGAGAAAATTCCCACTGAAAGGAATTTAGCGGATCCTTTAACTAAGGTCTTACCTCAAAGCAAGTTTGAGGGTCATGTTAGAGCCTGTGGTATTGGATACCGTAGCGATTGACATTAGGCCAAGTGGGAGTTTGTTAGTAATATGAGAGAAGTGTCCTAAGGCAATCACCTTATGATTGTAAATATTTATTTTAATAAATAAAAATTCACTATTTGAGTATATATGTTAGTGTATTTGATTGGGATCTTAAACTCATTTACTGAATGTCCGCAATACAATTCACAGCATGAGAGAATTTGTGATGAATTCACAACTAGTGATTATCTCTACATGTGCAATTGTGAAGTATTGAAATTGTCCCTAGTCGATGAATTGATAAACACGGACACTATCGATTCTGTTGAGACTAGCATGGGTTATTCTCTAATCAGCTGATTCTCACTGGCTGGTGACATTGGGATGTCCGGAGATAAACATGAATGCTAGTTAAGGGAACTAGTTCATTGGAGTGACTGGCTGTAAAACTTCACATGGTAGTCTATATATAGACATGTCAGTGAAGTTCTTACCGCAGCTTAAGTGCGATGTTCCTTTGACTTGCGGTGATCAAGTCATCTTGGACATGGAGACTTATACTTTAACATCTTAAGCAAGCATCTCCAAGGAGGTGTGGACCCAGGATGATTGGGTATAAGCCGAAGTGCCCGAAGATGTTTGAACAGCCTACAAAGGATTCACCACTCCTTGCGAGGAGATGTATACCCAGGCCTATCGTCGGATTGTTACTCAAAGCCTCTGGCCAGAGCATGTCATGTTTAGAGTATAAGTCTCTTAAATACATGAGAGTAATTAGAAATCCAAAGGACGAGAGAACGTTACTTGGGCTAGGTGTGACGTAGTCAGCCTAGTGGGGACTGACACACACAGACCATGTCCTGAACTAAGAGGGTATAAGATGGTGAAGGGAATGAGGCACGATTCATTAGAGCTACTGAAGGGTTTCAGAATTATATCTGAGGTCAACCGTTGATCTTTCGATTAATTGGGGGTCATGATGTACTACTAGGTGTCACTCATGATCGTTCTATAATTGGTTGATTATAGACGGCCAACATAAATCGAAAGCCTATTTAGTTACACGCACTATGAGTAATACGAGGGATTTAAAACGAATTGAAAATTGGATTTTCTAATCAAGAGAAATAAGTCGAATCTGAATTTATCAGAGGCGCATCGGAAGCTTAAAATGACTAAGTCTTTTGAAGGCTTATTGGGCGAATTAAATGCATTTAATTCGCGAGGGAAGGGCTTGGTGTGGCCGGCCAAAGAGGGTGCCCACCCTCTTTGGTTTGGCCGGCCACAATATGTAACGCCCGCTTTTTTTTTTAGAGACCATCATAAAGCGGCGTTACATTAACATACTTAGGCATGTAGACATCATAATGCAGTGGAAAACTTTAAACTTACACCTACATGCACTTACTACCATTCCTACCATCATAACCTGGAAGCTTGGCATATTAACTTTATACTTAGCATCATATCATACTTAGCATCATGCCATATTTTAGTATTATATCATACTTAGCATCATGTCATACATTAGCATCATGTCATAGAGTCATATTCAAGTACTTAGTAGTAAAGGTAGAGTTCTATCATAAGACAAACAAACATATGGTCTCTTGGCCAAGTCACTATCACACACATTCTGCAATGCCCTCCTGCTGCTTCCTTATTATCCCCTTGCGTGATCTGCGGTATAAAGAAAATAAGACTATAAGCACACAAGGCTTAGTAAGACTCTTTCCTACCCACTAAAACCATCCGTCACTTAATCATAAACATATGAAACATTAGCATACTTAATGCTTTACTTAGATCGTCATCCTATATCATCACTTAGCATTCATTCGACATGTCATGGACATGGCTTCATCATATTCATAGCATGACATAAACATAACCATAAACATTCATGTATGGCATCATACTTGACATAAACATAAACATTCATAGCATGGCATAAACATAAACATCATAAATATTCATAGCATGGCATAGACACAATCCATAAACATCGTAAACATTCATAGCATGGCATAATACTTGGCATGGACATAAAATCATGGCATAACCTAATTAAAATCATGGCATCCTATACTAGCATGAGCATAAATAAAATAATGGCATTCTAACATAACATAAGCATAATTAAATCATGGCATCCTAAACTAACATGAACATAAATAGAAGCATGGCATCCTAACTTAGCATAAACATAATCAAAGCATGACATTCTAAACTAGCATAAAATCATGGCATCCTAAACTAACATGAACATAAGTAAAATCATGGCATAAAATCATGGCATTAACATAGATAAATCATGGCATAAAAATCATGGCATAACATAGATAAATCATGGCATAAAAAATCATGGCATAAAAATCATGGCATAAACATAAATAAATCATGGCATAAAAATCATGGCATAAACATAAATAAATTATGGCATAACCATCCTTTTCATGAACATACTTTTCATAAACATACTTTTCATAACGTAATGCATAACATGAATGGATGCATGTAACAACTGTGCATATATATATATATATATAAAGATGCTTAATCTTTAAAACATGCTTTTAAATCATCATCATAACATCATTGGGCCCTGGCTTGTACCACATTCATTCATCATATGCGCGCATCCCTATGTAAATACGAGGTAGCTAATCTCGACCTACTATGGTAAGGACAGCATCATCGGTAGTCCCGAACCATAAGGACAGCATCATCGGTAGTCCGAACCGTGGACAGCATCATCGGTAGTCCAGAACCGTGGACCTTACTTAGGTCCGGTACAAGCCCATAAAATAAAATAAAATACTTTGCATGCTTCATCATTCATAAGTCATTCATGGCATACTTATCATAACATAACTTGTTACGGCTCGGCCCGTCTACCGGCCCATTTACCGGTCCATATGACCGTCGTACCGTCGACCATCGACCGTGCCGTTTAGCATATTCATTCATTCATCATACTTAACCTTCATTCATCATTTTCATTCTTATCATGCATAACCATGGCATATCATTCATAAACATGGCATATCATTCATAACATGGCATATCATCCATAAACATGGCATATCATTCGTAAACATGGCATATCATTCATAACATGGCATATCATTCATAACATAGCATATCATTCATAAACATAAATCACATCTTACCATAGGGCCATTGGGACCCTTACTTGAAATAAATCTTAACTTTTACCCTATTAACCCTTATATGGCCAAAACTTGTGGAGTCCCATGGCCATGTGAAAATTCACACAATCGCCATCCATCATCCTTATATCATGGCAACACATAAACATAAGTTGAGGTTAAAGACTCAACCCTAACCCTTGGGTCCTTGGGGTTGGCCGAACCATATGGGGCCTCTAGGGTACCCCAAAAATTCCCAAAATTTATACTTAACCTCTACACATCATGAGGGAACATTAAATGACATTATCCTGATTTTTAACATATTTTTAGACATTTAAAACATGGGGGCCGAAACCCTTGAACTTAAGGTTCTGGGTTTTGCTTCTTTCATGTTGGCCGAAACATATGGGGCCTCTAGGGTATCCCAAAAATTCCCAAAAAATTATACTTAATGTCTAAAATCATAAGGGAACATTAAATGATCATTATCATGATTTTTAACATATTTTTAGACATTTAAAACATGGTGGCCGAAACCCTTGAACTTAAGGTTCTGGGTTTTGCTCTTTCATGTTGGCCGAAACATATGGGGCCTCTAGGGTATCCCAAAAATTCCCAAAAATTTTACTTAGTGTCTAAAATCATAAGGGAACATTAAATAACATTATCATGATTTTTAACATATTTTTAGACATTTAAAACATGGTGTGCCGAAACCCTTGAACTTAAGATTCTGGGTTTTGCTTCTTTCATGTTGGCCGAAACTCTAGGGTGTCCTAGAGTACTCTAAAAATTCCACAAAAATTATACATAACCTCTACACATCATAAGGGAACATTAATAACATTATACAGATTTTTAGCATATTTATAGATCTTTAAATCATGGTGGCCGAAACCCTTGAACCTAAGGTTCTGGGTTTTGCTTCTTCCATGTTGGCCGAAACTCTAGGGTGTCCTAGAGTACTCTAAAAATTTCCAAAATTATACATAACCTCTACACATCATAAGGGAACATTACATAACATTAAACAGATTTTTAGCATATTTATGGACCTTTAAATCTTGGTGGCCGAAACCTATCAACCAACCTTTCTTGGTTTTTCTTTCTTTTCCACTTCCAACCCCAAAATCCATCAATATATCATGCTAAAAATCATAAAAATCATATGAAACCATTATACCACAGGTGAGGGAGTCTTACCTTGGGTTTCTAGATTTTTAGACCTTGGATGGAAAGAAGGAAGAAGACTTGACCACACCTAGCCCTTGGAAACTTTGAGAAGCCCTTAGATCTAGGAGGATGAGACCTTTTGTGGAGTTTTCTCAAGGGAGAATTCCTCCTTGTGTGCTCGGCAAGAATGGAGAAGGAAGAGAGGAGCAAATGCAATTGATGGCATGAAGAATGAAACTCCCAAACCCCCTTATTAATCAACCATTAAAGTGGTGAATGAAGAGTTTTCCATGGCCCTTCATCTTCTTCTACCATTTAACCACCATTCACTTCCTTTCTCACAAGAATTCCTTGCTAGGTGAGTTGGTTAAAGCATTCATTGTTGTACAAGGGTCCAAGGTTCAATCCTTGGCCCATGCACCTTTATTTTTATTTTATTTGATCCTTTTTCTTATTTTCGAAAATTCCCTTTTTATTTCGAAAATTCTCCAAAAATCACCCATAATTATGCCAATATTCCTAAATAAAATTCTTTTATATTTATATAAATTTTACCCAATTAATACCCACTTTTGGAGCCCATTTAAAGCCCATTAGTACCTAATTTCTCAAATAAATAGGAAAATTAAACTATTACTTACCCATAATCATGCTAATATGTCTAATTAAATCCTATTTATATTTATACTAATTTTTACCTAAAATCCACCGATAATTATGGTACTAGTAAGCCCACCTAAGGCCCATTAGTGCCCTTTTTCCCATTTAAATGGGGAAAACATGGATTTTCTAGGCCAATGTTCGTATTAATTCTAGGTCCTTCGGAAAATTATCTAGACATGCTTAATATTTTAATAAAATATTAAGAGAATTTTCCGGGTCGTTACAATCCCCCATACCTCTGTGAAAGTTCGTCCTCGAACTTAGAATAACTCCGGGTACTTCGCGCTTCGTCTCGTCCTCAGCGTTCCCAGGTAGCTTCTTCGAACCGTTGACTTTGCCATAAGACCTTGACTAAGGTACCTCCTTCTCCTTAGCTTCTTGACTATTAGTTATACAATCTCTTAGATCAAAATGACCACACCTTCACATTCAGGTGCTTCTAATACATAACTATGATTTCATCTCAATCATTTTTTTTCCTACTATCCAGCTATACGCGAAAGAATATAATCTGTCGTGTTCCTACTTAGTTTCACGTGGTACTCCAAACAAGATTCTAACTTTCACTTACTATGCACAAGTTTATCATCCATGTACCAACTTATAACTCCGAATTACTCTTCTCGATTAGTACTGATTTCAATGCCTCTGCTTCTCACATACATCTTTTATCTATCAAATCTCTCTCTTATCCAATTTAATCCACCAGACAATCTAACTCAACCTCAAAGACAACGTCTCCGCTTCTACAAACTCAATCCATGCTAACAATTCTTTTACCACACAGTGCTTCCTATTTATTTAACATGTCATTCCTTTCCACTCAGAGTTTTTCATCAAGCAGTCAAGGTTTGCCAATTGACAACATTACTCAACTCTACTTTAACTATCGTCTCATTTTTTTTCTAACCAGAATTTATAAAATATTCCTAGGTCAATCTTTTCCCAAAAATCTATAGTTTATTAGATTGTTTCACCTGGTAAGTTTGCTTGACCTAGAGTTCTTACTACATTCTTGCCTTTGATAATATTAACATTTAGTGAGTTATAGCTAAGGTCCTATTCACTGATCCCTATCACTCTTTCCTTTATATATCTAGTTCTTACCCTCTCTCTTTCTTATATCAAGAATATTACTCTATTGCTACTACGATGTATATCTGTTTAAAGCCAAATAACTTCACACCATAATCTGTTCCTAACAGACATACATCACTAAGTCTTCACTTCGTAACTACTATAATCTCTTACAATATCTACACCAAATACTCTACTCCCTTAATACTATAGTAAATAAGCCTCCATTAATAGAGCATTATCCTCTCTTTACTCTAGGCTTATTGCTCAATATTAACAGGCGTCTTTCATCAACAGTACAAACTTGCCTTGGTTCACAACTCTTCTTAATTCCAATCATTAGGGATAAATAGACGATCCCTAAGATGTAGTACTCCTCCGTCGGCGATACGAAAACCATCGCCCTTCCCTTCAAGAATCTCCTGTTTGATTCTCTGAAGGTTCGGATCCCCATTTTTTTTCTAGTATGTCCTCGAATAGCGTCGGCGATATTGTCATGGTAGAAAGTCATCCGGAGATGACCTCGACCCCCAACCCTCAGAATTTTCCCTTTTGGGTGGTCGGGGTAATCTAGACATGGACATCAAAGTGGCACTTGACTTCCGGCTGAGTGCATCGGCCACTTTGTTTGCCTTCCCTGGATGGTAGAAGATCTCACGGTCGTAGTCCTTTACAATTCCAGCCCTCATCGTTGTCGCATATTTAGATTACCTAAACTCATGTATCGATCATCATATTACTTCCTATTCTAGTTATTTGAGTTACTTACTCTGTTTTAACTACCTAACCTATAATGCATACGGTCTCTGTTAATTTCTCCATTAAATTCATAAAATACTATATTTAATCTCATTACCAGATACCCAGTCTTTGACTAATAACCTATTTATTTAAATATAGCGGTTAGCCTATTAAAAATGACAATTCTTTTTAGGATATAAACACTAGTATAACAAATACTACATTTCTCTCCTATCTACACTCTAGTTTGTTAAGTTATCTATAAACCTATATATTCATATAGTTATTCACTTAGTTATATCGCCTTAAGTGAGCTAAAATTTCTAGCTACTCTACCTACTTATAGTTTATTTCTCATTCATAAATTCTCATTAATTATGTTACCCTGTCTTCTAACCCTGCTTTCCTTTCTAACGGACAAGTATGGCCAATATCAGTTTTTTTTCCTACCCCTATATTATTCTAAATATTTAATTCCTAAAATAAGATAAAATACCAAAATATATATCGTTCATAGGTACTTATCTCAAAGTACCTTCATCATAATCATGGTTCATACTTGCAATTCTAGAGTCATAGTATCATAATTCTAGCATCATAATAGAACATAAAATACACTTAAAGGTACTTACTTGGAAGCTGCAGGATGAGGGCTTGATGTGTGTGTAGGCAGAGGGTCACCTGCTTCTGGTTTGCCGACACAACTGTAACGCCCGCTTTTTTTTTTTAGAGACCATCATAAAGCGGCGTTACATTAACATACTTAGGCATGTAGACATCATAATGCAGCTGGAAAACTTTAAACTTACACCTACATGCACTTACTACCATTCCTACCATCATAACCTGGAAGCTTGGCATATTAACTTTATACTTAGCATCATATCATACTTAGCATCATGCCATATTTTAGCATCTATATCATACTTAGCATCATGTCATACATTAGCATCATGTCATAGAGTCATATTCAAGTACTTAGTAGTAAAGGTAGAGTTCTATCATAAGACAACAAACATATGGTCTCTTGGCCAAGTCACTATCACACACATTCTGCAATGCCCTCTGCTGCTTCCTTATTATCCCCTTGCGTGATCTGCGGTATAAGAAAATAAGACTATAAGCACACAGGCTTAGTAAGACTCTTTCCTACCCACTAAAACCATCCGTCACTTAATCATAAACATATGAAACATTAGCATACTTAATGCTTTACTTAGATCGTCATCCTATCATCACTTAGCATTCATTCGACATGTCATGGACATGGCTTCATCATATTCATAGCATGACATAAACATAACCATAAACATTCATGTATGGCATCATACTTGATAACATAAACATCATAAACATTCATAGCATGGCATAAACATAAACATCATAAATATTCATAGCATGGCATAGACACAATCCATAAACATCGTAAACATTCATAGCATGGCATAATACTTGGCATGGACATAAAATCATGGCATAAACCTAATTAAAATCATGGCATCCTATACTAGCATGAGCATAAATAAAATAATGGCATTCTAACATAACATAAGCATAATTAAATCATGGCATCCTAAACTAACATGAACATAAATAGAAGCATGGCATCCTAACTTAGCATAAACATAATCAAAGCATGACATTCTAAACTAGCATAAAATCATGGCATCCTAAACTAACATGAACATAAGTAAAATCATGGCATAAAATCATGGCATTAACATAGATAAATCATGGCATAAAATCATGGATAAATCATGCATAAAATCATGGTACATAAAAAATCATGGCATAAAAATCATGGCATAAACATAAATAAATCATGGCATAAAAATCATGGCATAAACATAAATAAATATGGCATAACCATCCTTTTCATGAACATACTTTTCATAAACATACTTTTCATAACGTAATGCATAACATGAATGGATGCATGTAACAACTGTGCTATATATATATATATTAAAGATGCTTAATCTTTAAAACATGCTTTTAAATCATCATCATAACATCATTGGGCCCTGGTTGTACCACATTCATTCATCATATGCGCGCATCCCTATGTAAATACGAGGTAGCTAAGCTCTGACCTACTAGGGTAAGGACAGCATCATCGTAGTCCCGAACCGTAAGGACAGCATCATCGGTAGTCCCGAACCGTGGACAGCATCATCGGTAGTCTCAGAACCGTGGACCTTACTTAGGTCCGGTACAAGCCCATAAAATAAAATAAAATACTTTGCATGCTTCATCATTCATAAGTCATTCATGGCATACTTATCATAACATAACTTGTTACGGCTCGGCCCGTCTACCGGCCCATTTACCGGTCCATATGACCGTCGTACCGTCGACCATCGACCGTGCCGTTTAGCATATTCATTCATTCATCATACTTAACCTTCATTCATCATTTTCATTCTTATCATGCATAACCATGGCATATCATTCATAAACATGGCATATCATTCATAACATGGCATATCATCCATAAACATGGCATATCATTCGTAAACATGGCAT
>JAGFNQ010001998.1:0-25196 GCA_024364735.1 Boesenbergia rotunda | reverse complement strand
GGCTGCTAGGCACCTGGCGAAGGACTGCTTGTCTTTGAAGACTTGGTCCGAGGGGCTAAGCAACTTAGCTGAGCGATGACTAAGGACAGGAGTAGAGACGGGTCAGGGTTTGGGCGTCTCGAGGTCCGGAAGTATTGGAAGCTAAGCAAAAGTCCATTCGAAGGACTGGGTGGCAACTGTCTCCTGAAAGGAGTAGGTGAAAGGCGCGTTCTCGGGGGTGAGAACTTACGCCGGTTCGACCTAGGGTTTCGTGGAGATCCGAAGTCCGAACCAAGTCCTTAAGGCTAATATTGTATGTACATTTGCTTTGTGTTTGTGTATCTTACAGGTATCAAGAACCAGAGACAAAGCAAGTAACCAGGCAAAAAACCATGCTGCCAGCCTTGAAGCAGGGCGCCCCCAGCAGTGGGGGCGCCCCCATGCATCCAGGGTGCCCCCATCAGTGGGGGCGCCCCCAGCCAAAGAGAAAATGCAGTGTTTGGTGATACAAGCAGAATAGGTGTCAAGCGGGGCGCCCGGAACGACGGGGGTACCTTGGTTGAAACTTGTACTTGTTTCGAGTTCGAAACATAGATAAACCTTCATGAGGGCGCCCGGGAGGTCCGGGGCGCCATGTTCAAAGGTTTTATCAGCTGCGGCGAGGTCGACGTGGGGATAAGGTTTGACCGGATTTATCGGGATGCCCCCAGCATCCAGGGCTCCCGCAGGAGTGTTATAAAAGCGGCTTCGACCCCTCTGCTTCATCAACAACTGCTAAGTACCATTCTGATCACTCTAACCGATGATAGCGCGCTAAAGACGAGGCTCTACGACCGGGAGGGTCTAGGAGGAAGTGCACGGCACTTCGATGGTCCAGATCGGCCGAGCGACAACTTTGTTTTGTTCGGTTTGCGTTTATTATTCCGTAATTACTTTTCATACTTGTGCTTGTAATTGTACACTGTAAGACGGGTTTTCTCCACCTCTGAAAATTCCGGAAAGGAGACCAATAGTGGACTCACGCCGAGTACATAGGTCTTGGACGTACTGACCCTGGGGGGTTGGGAACCAAGTAAATAAATCCCGCTGTGTCCTTGTATTGCTATTTATTTTTCTGTTTTATTCTTCTACTGTGCTAACACTCTAAGTCTAGAGCGACGATTGAAAGTCTTACGAAGTTTCTTATGAAGTTTTGAACGATCGACATTCACCCGCCCTCTATCGATGACACCGGTCCTACATGTACTTCCTCAACGCAAGGCACATAATCCTAAATAATTCTCTTAGTGTCGTGCAATGATAAACACGTAGATATAATTATTAGTATCCTCCCCAACGGAGTCACTGCTAATAATATGTTGGGCCGAAGTTGATCAACTATTAGTCTTACTTGTCAAAATGTTAGGTTGACAAGATAGTAAGATTAATGAGTAAAACCTTCTCTAATGAATGTAGGGTTTGTATACGTCCACACTAATGTGACATGCAAATTCTCGGTGTTTGAGCTGTTGGTTGATTTTGAAAATTTATTGTTTTGAGGAATCAATCTATTTTTGATTTCTAAAGTAGTGTTTGTTGTGATTGTCAGGTTTTTCATAATGACCTTTAACCCACTAGCTACAATTATTATGGAAAATAAACTTACTGGCCCAAACTACATAGACTGGAAGTGGAACCTTGACATTGTCCTCACTGCTGAAGAGTACAAATATGTACTCTTCGAGGAATATTTGGAAAGCCCTAGAGAGGACTTTGGTGAAGAGCAGAGGGAGCGTTACAAGAAGTGGGCCAAGACAGATGAGATGGCGCAGTGCTACATTCTAGCATCAATGTCGAATGTGCTGCAACATCAGCATCAGGCCATGCCTACTTCTAGTGACATGATGCTGAACCTCAAGGAGCTCTTTGGGCACCAAGGTCGAGCTGCTAGGCAGGCCGCGATGAAGAGTCTGATGACGACCACTATGGTCGAATGGACACTCGTGAGGGATCATGTCCTAATGATGATGACTTACCTCAATGAGATTGAGGTACTGGGAGCACAGATCGACGGGGAATCCCAGGTCGATATTATACTCTAGTCTCTGCCTAGGAGTTTTGAGAAGTTCAGTCTCAACTACAATATGAACAAACGTGATTAAACGTTGGGTGAACTGCTAGGAGAACTCCAGGCGGCAGAGGGCCTCTTTCGTTAGAACTCACAGGCCTTAGTGACTCAAAGGGTTTCTTCTTCTATGCCGAAAGGCAGGAAGAAGAAGAAACAAGGTGGGTTCAAGAAGGTATCAGCATCGCAGGGACCCCGGACTGGCATGAAGAAGTCGAAAGGCAAGTGCTTCACGTGCAAACAAACTGTGCACTGGAAGCCGGACTGTCCCCGTCGTCAAGACAAAGGTATTTCTTCCTGCTTAGTCGTTGAAACATGTTTAGCGGTGCTATCTACCAGTACTTGGTGCATAGATACCGGAGCCACTAACCATGTCTGCAATACTTTGCAGGGGTTCCAGGAAACCTGACGGCTAGCTGATGAGGAAATTATGGTCTACATGGGCGATGCTACGAAAGTGGTAGCAATTGCAGTGGGAGTTTTCTATTTGTCTTTTGAGAGAAATAAAGTGTTAGATCTGGGAGATTGCCTTTATGGACCCTCATTTAGAAAGAATTTAATTTCAGTTTCTAAGTTTATAAAGGATAGATATTCTATTGCTTTTGATAACAAAATTGTTATAAAAAGAAATAGAGAGATTATATGTTCGGGTACTATGGTTGACAATCTGTATACTCTAGAACCAATAACTCCCACGATGCAAACTGAGGTTAATAGTACATCATCTAACTTAAGTAAGAGAAAGGAGCCTTCTAAGATGAATTAGACATATCTTTGGCACCTTAGGCTTAGTCATATTAACCTTAGTAGGATTCAGAGGTTGATAGCCGATGGGCCCCTGGGTTCATTGATGGTGGAGGACCTCTCGACCTATGAGTCTTGCTTGGAAGGTAAGATGACTAAGAGGCCTTTCAAGGCTAAGGGGTATAGGGCCAAAGATGTGTTAGAACTGATTCATTCTGATTTATGTGGTCCTATGTAAATCCAGGCTAGAGGTGACTTTGAATATTTTACCACTTTCATTGATGATTATTCAAGTTATGGATATGTTTACCTGATGTGCCGCAAGTCTGAATGCATTAATAAGTTCAAAGAGATTAAGGCTGATGTGGAGAAGTGTCAAGGTAAAGGTATCAAGACACTACGATCAGATCGTGGTGGAGAGTACCTCTTTGGACATTTTAGGACATACTTATCAGAGGCTGGGATTCAGTCCCAGCTAACTGCACCCGGTACACCCTAACAGAACGGAGTTGCAGAAAGAAGGAATAGGACTCTTATGGAAATGGTTAGGCCAATGATGAGCTATTGTAATTTACCTGATTCGTTATGGGGATATGCTCTAGATACAACTGTGTATATTCTAAACATGGTACTATCTAAGTCAGTCCCTTCTACTCCCATAGAATTGTGGACTGGGTGAAAGCCAAGTCTAGGACATATTCGGATTTGGGGTAGTCCAGCACATGTGCTGAAGGGAGATACTGATAGGTTGGAATCTCAGACAGAAGTACGTTTGTTTGTGGGCTGTCCTAAGGGAACGAAAGGTGGTCAGTTCTATAGTCCAAAGGATCAGAAGGTAATCGTTAGCACGAATGCCAGATTCTTAGAAGAATACTATGTGATGAACCACAAGCCCAAGAGTAGGTTAGTGCTTGAAGAGTTAAGTGGAGGTGTTCCGACCTTAGGACCAATTGTACAAGAGGACACACCACAAGTCACTGCACCGCATGTCACTGAGGATACACAGGCGGTGCCTTGTCGCAGTGGGAGGGTTGTTAGACGGCCTGAGAGGTTCATGTTTTTGGGAGAGTCTTTGAACTTGGTCTCTGGTAAACATGAACCGGATCCCTGGACCTATGACGAGACCCTCCAAGATAAGGATGCAGATTCTTGGCAAAGGGCAATGAACTCTCAGATAGAATCTATGGATTCTAATCATGTCTGGGAGCTAGTAGAACCACCCAATGGTGTAAAAGCCATTGGATGCAAGTGGATCTACAAGAGAAAGAGAGGAAAAGATGGGAAGGTTGAGACCTTCAAAGCTAGGCTTGTTGCGAAAGGGTACACTCAGAAAGAGGGCATCGATTATGAGGAGACCTTTTCGCTGGTAGCCATGCTTAAGTCTATCCGGATTCTCTTATCTATTGCAACTCATATGGTCTATGAGGTATGATAGATGGACGTCAAGACAACTTTCCTTAATGGAAGTCTTGAGGAGACCATCTACATGCAGCAACCAGAAGGGTTCATTGCAAAGGGCAAAGAGCATCTAGTATGCAAGCTTAATCGGTCCATTTATGGATTGAAGCAAGCTTTGTGATCTTGGAACATCTGCTTTGATGAAGTAATCCAGCCATATGGATTTACTCAAAGCCCGAATGAGTTATGTGTATACAAAAGATGTGACGGAAACGTAGTGGTGTGTCTTGTACTTTACGTAGATGCCATTTTGTTAATTGACAACAATGTCAAAGTGTTATTAGACGTAAGGGTCTGGTTGTCAAAACAGTTTGATATGATGGACTTGGGAGAAGCAGGACACATCCTTGGGATCAAAGTCATAAGGGATCGTCAGAAATGGATGTTGTGCTTATCCCAAGCTTCATATGTTGACACTGTCTTGTCTCATTTTAGCATGGAAACTCCAAGAAGGGTTTCCTACCCTTCAGGCATTGAGTTCCTCTATCCAAGGAGATGTGTCCGAGAACATCAAAGGAGATAGAGGAAATGAAGGTGGTTCCTTATGCTTCGGCAGTAGGAAGTCTTATGTATGCTATGTTGTGCATGAGACCTGATATCTTTTTTTCCGTGGGCATGGTTAGCAGATATCAAAGTAACCCTGGATAGGGACATTGGACTGTGATAAAACATATATTGAAATACCTGAGACGGACTAGGGGTTATATGCTAGTTTACCGAGCAGACAAATTAGTCCCTGTGGGTTATACGGACTTAGATTTACAGTCAGACAAGGACTAGGGTAAGTCTACCTTGGGGTTTGTGTTTATTTTAGGAGGTGGAGCCATTATTTGGAGGAGTGTCAAGCAAAAATGCATGGCGAACTCCACCATGGAAGCTGAATATGTGTCAGCCTCAGAGGTAACCAAGAAAGCTGTATGGCTCAGAAACTTCATCATGGACTTGGATATGATTCATGGTTTTCCCAGATCTATCACAATCTTTTGTGACAACAGTGGTGCAATTGCAAACTTGAAGGAACCATGAGCCCATAAGGCGAGTAAACACATAGAGCACGAGTACCACCTGATACGAGAAATTGTAAACTGAGGAGAAGTGGCTGTCGCCAAGATTGCATCAGAGGACAACCTGGCAGATCCTTTCACTAAAGCTCTTCCAGCTAGAGCTTTTGATCGACATGTGGAGGATATGGGAGTCAGATGTATGACAGTGAGAGAACAACAAAGTCTTTAAGTATAAGTGGGAGATTGTAAGATGTGTATACTGAAAGACATGAATTTCTTTATATGAACATCTTCATTTTTGAAAAAAGAATCACAATTACACTAGGTGCCTGTTTATATTAGTACATGCATGAAGTCCAATTACTTTGTATTGTAGATAACATAGTGTGTGGTGTTACACAGAAGATCATGTTATCAGTTCCTTGCTTAGTATAAATAGAGACTCACAACCGAGATAGAATTGGACAACCCATCGGGATGGTTGTAGTGTAATTAGGTGTGGTTGGTCTTGATCATAGAATTACACTAGTGTGCTTTGAGTACATTCAGCAAGATCAAAACCAGAGGTTATCCAATTTGTACTGATTTGATAATTGGATAGGCCCTCAGTTTATATTATGGAGTACGATCCCTTAATCCAGATATAATAATAGGCATATATTATTAATTATTGTTTCTTTGATTTACCAATGGGCGAGATCTATTCTGTTTGATCGATAGACCTGGTAAGTTAGGAGATAATATTAATAATATGATGTGTTGTTGATTATTGACGGAATCCGTGTCCTGGTGAGTCGGGTTGATGATGCCCCCTTGATGAGTTTGAAAGGTTGATCATACTAAACCCTGCAGGTGGATTTGATCCGGCATGATGATAAGGTCGAGTGGTACTAATCGAGGATCCAGAGGTTAATTAATTTGAATTGTCAATAATTAAAATTAATTAACGGGCATTCGATATCTTAATCACGGGGGGGGGGGGGGGGGGGGGGATAGACGACTCGTAATATGTGGAGCCCATATGAAAATATGGGGGTTGGTGAGGAAGTTTAATTAAGATCTTTTAGTGGAATGGATCTTAATTAATGGATCGAGTTTAGATCCATTGGTGGCCAAGATCCAACTCCTCCTCTTGGTCCCTACCTTAGCCTATAAATACCCAAGAAGATCATGAAACCAAGGATTGATCCAAGAGTTAACACCCTAAGCCTCTCTCCTCTCTTCTCTCTTTCCTACCCCTCCAAGGATTTTCGGCCGGCGACAAGGAGAAGGGGTTCTCCCCTTCGGTCCTTCCTCTTCTCTTCACCAAGCTCCGACTATGGCTCACAGAGACAAGGCAGAGGAGCCCTCTACCTTGTGTGTTGCTCAGTTAGGATGAAGAAGCCGGCGGCGGCCGGTGGGAGGCGGCGGCCGGTGGGAGGCGGCCCAAGGATACTTGCGGCAGCGCCGCAAGGTTGAGGGAGAGGGAGGATTTTGGGCTGGTTGGGTGAGGAAGAAGTAGAATTATTCTTCTTCTCCTTCCTCTCGAGGTTTACAGTCTGTCCGGAGGCTTTGGAGCAGCTCCGGCGGTCGGCGGCGCAAGGGAAGTGGATTGAAGAAGCCAGTGCAAGGGAAACCCTAGAAACTAGGGTTTCTTGATTCGGCTAAGGTGAGAAGAAAAGCTTGTTTGGCGGCCTCGGAGATCTCGGTTCTCGATAGACCGTCACCCACACGGTGTCTGAGAAGGGAGGGACATAAGGTAGAAGGCCGCAAGATGATCGGGAAGGTATATCTCTTTCCCAATCTCCTTGTTTAATTATATGTCATGTTATGTTTGCCTTGTCATTTATGTTAGTTAGTTTATTATTTTGATTTTGTATTATAGCCAATAATTCACTAACTGGACCCCAACCATAAACACAAAAGCCGACGATTTACTCGTCGCCTTTTTCACGGTCGAACGGTCAAGCAAATTACAAGGTCGATTTTTGTAATTGGCCGAATTGTAATTTGGATCATTAGATACGGCACAAGATGATCGTTGAGAGACGGGTCTCCATTCGGATTAATTTTTAATCTGTAGACATAGAGAGGTCTCTCAGAACGACCAAGTATTCGCTTAGAAAACCCGCCAAGTCATACCTCCCAACAACTGGTATCAGAGTTGAGGTTTCTTACTTTGTGTGTTTATGGATTTGTTAATTTTTTGCATTTTCATACATTTTATTTTGCTGGATGATATGTGGATGTGCGTAGGCTAACTTTGTGTTGCAGGTACGAGATTCCAACTTATCATGGCCAAATAGTTGATGTGTATGATGGCTGTGCAATTTTATTGTAATTAATTAATCCTCGGGGTTGACGAGGCTATGTATTTAATTTTTGTATTTAAATACGACACGTGTTTAGCCGTGCTATTTATTTTACTTTCGATCTAGTTTTAATGTACACTCCCTTGTGGAGTATAGGATCGATGATGTAAATAATTAGCTAGTCATTTCGGCTTGGAGATCCCTCAAGGTAGCATGCGCAGAAGGAAGGGAGGAGCGGATGAAGTGACGACACGACTGGAGGCGCATTAGAAACCAAGGGCCATGAAAGTTGGAATATCTAGGATTTTCTACATTTTTCATATATTGGTTATGTGCTTGGTTGTGTGGTTGTGCTATGTTAAAATTCCTCGAAATAAATTACTAAGTGGGAGAGGGACCCTAAGGGATTAGGTTCATGTTCGCCAGGGACCAAGTCCGATGACTCTCCCATGAACGTGAATCTATCAGGTTGTCTAACAACCCTCCCACTACGACGAGGTACCACCTGTGTATCTTCTGTGACACGCGGTGCAGTGACTTGTGGTATGTCCTCTTGTACCATTGGTACTAAGGTCGGAACGTCCTCTCTTAATTCCTCATGAATAATTCTACTCATGGGCTTGTGGCTCATCACATAGTCTCCTTTAAGAATCGGGCATTCGTGCCAACGATTACACTCTGATCCTTAGGACTATAGAACAGACCATCTTTTGTTCCTCTAGGATAGACTATGAACAAACACACTTCTGTACGAGATTCCAACTTATTAGTATCTCCCTTCAGCACATGTGCTAGACAACCCTAAATTCGAATATGTCATAGACTAGGCTTTCACCCAGTCCACAATTCTATGGGAGTAGAGGGTACTGACTTAAATGGTACCAAGTTCAGTATGTACGCTGCCGTTTCTAGACCATATCCCCAGAACGAATCCGGCAACTCGAAGTAACTCATCATCGATCTAACCATCTCCAAAAGAGTCCTATTTCTTTGCTCTGTTACACCATTCTTTTGGGGCCTACCAGGTGCAGACAATTGGGATTGGATCTAGCCTCTGATAAGTAAGTCCTAAACTTTTCCAAGAGGTACTCGCCACCACGATCCGATCGTAGTGTCTTGATACTTTTACCTTGATGTTTCTACACATCAGCCTTGAATTCTTTGAACTCATCAAAGCATTTAGACTTGCGGTGCATCCAGTAAATATACCCATACCTTGAATAATCGTCTATCAAGGAGACAAAGTATTCAATGCCACCTCTAGCTTGGATAGATATATGACCACACAAATCATAATGAACCAACCCTAACACATCTTTGGTCCTATTCCCTTGGCGTTGAAAGGCCTCTTGATCATCTTACATTCCAAGTAAGATTGACAGGTTGGGAAGTCTTCCACCACTAATGAACCCAAGGGCCCATCAGCTATCAACCTTTGAATCCTACTAAGGTTAATATGACCAAGTCTTAGATGCTAAAGATATGTTTGGTGTTGGTGCAGAAAGCACTCAAGTCGAACCTGTGTTTTGATAATGGAAAAAGGGTTCAAAAGTTAAGGTATAATGTTTATCTAACATGTTACTCAAGTGTGCAGGCAAAGCCCTAGCGAAGGACTGCTAGGCACCTGGCAAAGGAATGCCAGGACACAACGCCCTAGCGAAGGACTGCTAGGCACCTGGCGAAGGAATGCCAGGATACAAAGCCCTAGCGAAGGACTGCTAGGCAATTGGCGAAGGAATGCCAGGATACAAAGACCTAGCGAAGGACTGCTAGGCACCAGGCGAAGGACAGCTTGGTACTGAAGATCTGGCGAAGGACAGCTAGGTACCTGGCGAAGGACTGCTGGGCAAAAGTCCAACCGGAGGAGCCGGCTGGCATCAGGTACATTCTCCCGAGAGGAGTAGGTGAGGACGCGTTCCCCGTTGAGGGAACAGTAGGCGTCGGTTCGACCTAGGGCTCCATTTGGGAGACCCAAAGTCAGAACCAAGACAGCTAAGGCCGTATAAAACTAACACATTATTGCTTTATGTTGTTTTTGTACTAACCCTGTATGCAGGACCAAAGGAACGAGTGTCTGCAGCTCAGAGAGCCTCAAAGGAGTGAGGCAGCAGCTGACCAGGGCGCCCGGAGTGTCCCGGGCGCCCCCAAGGTGAATACAAAACACATGAAGCAAAAGGAGTGCTTCGACAGCTTATGGGCGGGGCGCCCCCATGCTCCCGGGCGCCCCGGATGGTTCGGGCGCCCCCAAGTCAAGCAAACGAAGCAAAAGCCAGCGAAGCCAACAGATAAGAGTTGACCCAGTCAACCTGGGCGCCCCCAGCGTCCCGGGCGCCCCCGTCAAGGTCTGATCCCGAGATTGAAGGGATCAGAGATGACCGAAAGGAACTCGGATCTGCTGACACGTGGGGGGGTGCCCCCGACGTTCCGGGCGCCCCCAAGGGCTATAAAAGGGCCCTCGACCCCAAGGCTTCAGGCAATCAATCCTTCCAACGCATTCACGCTCTTCTGCTCCCGCGCTCTGCTTCGGAAACCTCCCGACTCGAGATTCAAGCACCGACGACGTCCCACTGCTCCGAAAATACCATCTACATCGGACGTCGGTAAAGAAGAGTTACTTTTAAGTTTACTGCACTAATTTTGTAATACCATCTTGTAAACTAATTTTGCGAAAATATAGAATTGCCCGCAGAAAACGGTCAACGACCGTGGGCCTTGGAGTAGGAGCCGATCGCGACTCCGAACCAAGTAAAAAACTTGGTGTTTGCGTGTGTTTGATTTACATTTCCGCTGCGTAATTTCTCTTACTTTTAAATCCGAAAATGATTAACGATATTCATCCCTTCTATCGTTTCTCTCGATCCAACAAGTGGTATCAGAGTGGGGAAGCTTAAATTTGGTGCAACCACCAATTTGAGAATTTTTTTTGGATTTTTACGAATTTTTTTTATTTTTTTTTGTTCGAAATTTTTCTCGTTAATCGAGGTTGGTGCAACACCCCTCGATAATTATTTCTCTTTATCCCGCACTACTAGTCCAAGACTAAGTCTTGGGATATTTTCTTTTCTTTTCGTGTTATTTTTCAGATAAGATGGCCATGCAAGAAGGTTTCAGCACTGCAAGACCACCTCTCTTCAGTGGGGAGGACTTCTCCTACTGGAAGAGCAGAATGGAGGTCCACCTGAAAACTCAGGTGGGCATGTGGATAATCATCCAGTCCGGACTGGAGATTCCAAAAACTGCTGAAGGAGTACCTCAAACCTACACAGAGTGGGACACCGCTCTAAAACGGAAAATTGAAGCTGATGCAAAGGCGACCCAGACCCTTCAATGCGGATTAACAAAAGAGGAGTTGAACCGGATGGGTCTATTCAACAGTGCCAAGGAGCTGTGGGGGAAACTGATCGAGCTGCACGAAGGAACTTCAGACACTCGGATCAGCAAGAGAGATCTCCTCTTGAATAAGCTGTACACGATCAAGATGAACAACAACAAAACAGCAGCTCAACTCCACGCCTGAATTCAAGAATTAATGAACGGACTACACACCATCGGTCACAAGGTAGAAAACCGTGACCTAATAAGGTACGCTTTAAATGCTTTCCCAAGAAACACCTTGTGGGCATCTATGGTAGATGCATACAAGGTTTCAAGGGACATTTCAAAAATTAAATTAGATGAATTATTCTCTGAATTAGAATTACATGAACAGACTAACTGCAATCTGGCCGAGAAAGGTATCACCTTTGTTGCAGGAAAAACTAGAAGGACAAACAAGAAAAAGGCTCAACCTGAACCCGAGTCTAACTCAGACTCAGACTCAGAAGACAAAGAAGGAGATCGACCTAAGCTGGTCCGACTGGCCCGAAACTACTACAAGGAATTAAAGAACCAAACCAACAAAAGGAAAGCCAACCCAAGAAAGGATGAACCAGTTGAACCCGCAAATGAAAAGAACAAGCCCAACGTGACTTGCTACGAGTGCAAGAAAAAGGGTCACTACAAGATGGAGTGTCCGAACCTAAAGGAGACCAAGAAGAACAGAAGGAAAAAGGCACTTCAAGCAACGTGCGACGAGTCCTCCTCCGAAGAAGAAGAAGAGGTCCCACAGTCAAACCTAGTCGCACTAACCACTTCAGAAGACGTCGAGTCTGAGTCAGAATCATAATAGGATGACGGCAGACTGACATTTTCAGAAGACGGTGAAATCAAGGTAAGTGGTTTTACTAGAAGTCAGTTAAATGAATTAATCTCTTATCTTTCTCGAGATTTGGCGAAAGTCAAATTCTGAGTCGAATCCCTCCGATAGGAAGTAAAACTCCTGAAAGAGGGAGCTGACTCTAGACCCTTAATGAGAAGGTTCAAGAAGGAACCTCTACTCAAGTTGAAAAACTCGAGAAAGAGAACTCCTCCTTGAAAACTCAGGTTAAGGACCTTAGATTAGCTTTAGAACGATTTACCTCTGGTTCCAAGGGTCTTGACATGATCCTTGGAAAACAGAAATCGGTTCTAAATCGATCCGGACTAGGCTATAGAACCAAGTCTCGACAAAGATCCTACTTTGCTGTACTGAACCAGTCCAGACCTAAAGTTCAGGCATGGATACCAAAACTATGCCTGAATAAACAAACTGGATCAAATCAATATTGGATCCCCAAGGACAAGATTCACATCTTGCCGAACCATTATCGTGGCTTTAGTCCAGGGGGAGCCAAATTAAAAACAATATTTATTATTAGATAAAATTCAAGTCTTGATTGTAATTTGCTTGTTTGATTGTTTATTTAATTTCTGCTACTCACCATGCTTAGACTTAGGAATGGTTAGTTTAAGGACCAAACCAACTTAACTGAAAATTGACAACATAGTATTGGGAGGAGGAGGTGAGATGATAGTACGTTAAGGAAGCCAACTCTAATAAGGTCAAGTATACTCTACTTGGTCTCTTTAGACTGGTGAAACTAGCCGAAGCTACCGATCCAAGACCCAAACTAGTTAGACCAAAATTTTTCAAAGAATAATCTTGAAAATGAAATTTCATTGAAAGGCTTTGTCAAGGAAAGGGTTGATGATCCAATAAGGCTACGGCCAAAGAAGACCTAGTGCCTCGCCAAGACCTGGAAGCCAATCTCTGAAATTCAAATTCAAATCATTGTTTGCAAAATTTAAATCTAACACAAATTTTCAGTTATGTATAGATTCAAACAATTTTTAAATAAATTCAATTATTTTCTAAATTAATTCAAGTTTTTCAAAATAAATCACATTTTTCCAAACCTGTCTCACAAAACCTGTAAGGCTAACGTGATTGATAACCCTAGATTGGGTGAGACAGACTAGGCTGTGAAAATCAATTTAGGCTATTCCTAATTCTACTTGGATCCAAATCAACAAAACTCTTTATGTGTAGGAACATAAAGATTTGGAGCAATGGATGTTAGATAGCGGTTGCTCCAGACACATGACTGGAGACAATAAAATTAAACTCAATTGAAATTCCTTTTAAATACAATCCTGTAGTTCAGAACGTAGTCAAACCATGGTCAAATCAGTCAAACCATGGTCAAATAAGTCAAACCATGGTCAACGTAGTCAAATCATGGTCAAATCAGTCAAATCATGGTCAAAGCAGTCAAACCATAGTCAAAGCAGTCAAATCACTTCAAACCATAGTCAAAGCAGTCAAATCACTTCAAACCATGGTCAAACCAATTAAACCATGGTCAAATGATCATAAAACATCAAAAGTGTCACTTCCTACATAATCCGGGCGCCCGTGACTCCTCGGGCGCTCCCCCGATGACTTTCTCTTCTCTCAAAGCAAAAAGATGCTTTTACCCCTTGACCAGGGCGCCCGAAACCATGCAGGCACCCCCATACCAGTTAAAGCAGCAAAGCTGCAATCTTCAGCCTGACCAGGGCGCCCAAAACTATGCGGGCGCCTCCAAACCAGCACAAGTCACTGCCAAAAGCAGTAGACTTCTGTCCAGGGCACCCGGGAGCTCCCGGGCGCCCCCAATGAACTGCCTATAAAAAGGCACCCGAACCCCTTCTTCTTCCCACACCAAAAACCATCCTCCTTCCTCATTTCCTTCCTTCCAAGGAGATCAAGTGACACTTGTGCTTCCTCAATCTCAACCATGCCTCCCCGGTATGATTTCTTTTATGCATTTAGAATTATTTTCATAAATTCCTTCCTTATAAATGCATGTTTTTTAACTTAGAAAACGCCGAGCAAACCAAGCGAACCCCGGTACCGAACCGAGTCTCGACCCTAGGTTCCCAACTCTAGAACTTTGTAATAAGTTTGCTCGAACAACCTATAAGCCTATCAAAACTAGCTATCTAAATAGATACTTCTTCACCCAATCCTGTCCTTTAGCCATGAATGTTATAAACTTTTATCAACTAGACAATCTAGTATTCTGCACTCATTCCATTAACACATCTTTATGTGCAGAATTCTATAATAACATAGTTAGACAGACCGATCTCATGTTTGTCACTGCTGTTCAAGGGATACCCTTGTCAATTATCCCTACCTTACTAAATCGATTTCTTAGACTACGACCTTCCTAGTCCACCTTTTGTTGCTATCCACCTAGGGATCCTCCATTTGATGATCCCTACTCCCACATTACTCTAGACACTCTCCACTCCTATTTCTATAGGGAAGCTAGACTCCCCATAGCTAGACGATTTCAGTCCGTTGAACTTCAGGCCCAGGACTACGCCCTGTACAGAGTCCTGGTCCGCTGTATTTTACCACTATCCACTAGGGATGTCGCGACCATGCGACCTTTTCATACATTTCTTCTGTATGCCCTGATCCATCATCTTGACATTGACATTGGACTACACATGTTTCATGCTATTCTGCATGCATCCAGTCAGGGACGAGTGCGCACTCCCTTCTGCCACATCATCACCTCCATCCTTTATCACCACGGTCGTGACATTACCGTAGGTGAAATAATCGAGATGACCGATTTTGATGAGATAGGGTTTTGGAACTTCTCTTTAGCTGGTATAGAGGTATTGGCCACCGGGGTTTTGAATTGGAGACGACAGCGAGCCGGAGCTCAGATCGACTCAGATGAGGAGGTTGAAGTCGATGTCGCCGATTTGGCAGCAGAGGCTCGAGCACACATAGATGAGCCCCCTCCACCGACACTCTACGAGAGAGTGACATGGCTGGAGACACAGGTCCAGAGCCTCCGAGAGGAAGTGAAGGCAAATCATGCTAAAGATATGGAGACAAATCTAGGCTATTACACTGACTATATGAGTGCACTTAGAGCTGAGAGGGAGACCAGAGACGCACAATATCACGAGATGATGGTGATGTTTGGATCCTGGCAGCCAGGCTCTTCTGATCATCCTGGACCCTCTTCCTAGATTTGATTAGCATTGTACTAGTGACTATTTGACTGCCCCTACTCAGTAGGGTTGACTCATGTTTGACTTGTATAACTGTGCTGAGTCTATTTGATAAGTACTTGTTTTTCTCTACTATTTGATCAGCAGTTAGGATTATGTTTGGTAGAATAGGTTTAGTCTACTGTTGGTTTTTTTCCACTTCAAAATCAGTTTTAAAGCAGTTTTAAAAATGCTTTCAAAATCAGCTTTTACTCAGTTTTGAAAAGTTTTAAACTAAATTTTTCGACTTAGTTTTATTTTTAAAAAAACTACCCCCTTTAAAACTAGAGCTTTTTCGCAAATGGATTTAGCCTAGGCCCTAACCCTAGAACTGTATGCACCTATAGATTTAGAAGCTAGCATCTCACAAGCACCTTAGGGTACTTTTAATTGATAACCTAGAATGGGTTGAGATGCTTAGGTCTTTGCCTTAATTCAATATGCTTTAAGTCAGTGCATCTGCAGTAATTGGGGCACTAAATATAACTTACACAGTAATCAAGTTAAGTGTCAAGTTTAGAAAATCTAACTTGAACAGAACACTTCACTTGACTAACCCCAGCGAAAACTACTGTTCAATAATAGTTAGTAAGTAGCTAATTGGGTTAGACATGACCCCAAAAGAAACTGATTTGGTTTAGTTCATATCCTGAATTGGGTCAGTACAGCAAATTGTGCAATTTATTAATCGCGTTTATGCAATTTAATTATCCTGTTTCTGCTATATTTATTTGTTTTTGATATATGGCAAAGCGGGAGAGATAGGAAAGGAGAGTTTAAAATTTTTTAACTCTATTCATAAAGTACTTAATTAATTTTCAAAAATACTAAGTTTTTTTGGTATCAAAACTTCAAAGTTTTCAAAATTTTTCCAAGTACTTCAAAGATTCAAAGTTTTCAAAATTTTTCCAAGTACTTCAATACTACAAAGTTTTCAAAATTTTTCCAAGTACTTCAAAACCTCAAAGTTTTCAAAATTTTTCCAAGTACTTTAAAACTTCAAAGTGTTCAAAATTTTTCTAAGTACATCAAAGTTTTCAAAATCTATCTTAGTACTTAAGTTGTTTTAAAAATTTTTAAACTTAAGTATAAATTTTCCCAAGTGCACAACAAAACTTGTTTTGGAAAATTTGACTTTAAAGTTCTATTGAAAATTATTCTAAGTAAAATTAAATCCATCTTTAGACTTAGAACTTATTTTCAAAAACCCCACGAACTTTTGAAAAATCTAGGGGGAGATTCCTTCCAGGGGGAAGAAACAAAATTTCATTTTCTGATTAACTTAACTTTTTGAACCAGGGTTGCCATAAATCAAAAAGGGGGAGATTGTTGGTGCAGAAAGCACCCAAGTCGAACCTGTGTTTTGATAATGGTAAAAGGGTTCAAAAGTTAAGGTATAATGTTTATCTAACATGGTACTCAAGTGTGCAGGCAAAGCCCTAGCGAAGGACTGCTAGACACCTGGGAAAGGAATGCCAGGACACAAAGCCCTAGCGAAGGACTGCTAGGCACCTGGTGAAGGAATGCCAGGATACAAAGCCCTAGCGAAGGACTGCTAGGCACCTGGCGAAGGAATGCCAAGATACAAAGACCTAGCGAAGGACTGCTAGGCACCAGGCGAAGGACAGCTTGGTACTGAAGACCTGGCGAAGGACAGCTAGGCACCTGGCGAAGGACTGCTGGGCAAAAGTCCAACCGGAGGAGCCGGCTGGCATCAGGTACATTCTCCCGAGAGGAGTAGGTGAGGACGCGTTCCCCGTTGAGGGAACAGTAGGCGTCGGTTCGACCTAGGGCTCCATTTGGGAGACCCAAAGTCAGAACCAAGACAGCTAAGGTTGTATAAAACTAACACATTATTGCTTTATGTTGTTTTTGTACTAACCCTGGATGCAGGACCAAAGGAACGAGTGTCTGCAGCTCAGAGAGCCTCAAAGGAGTGAGGCAGCAGCTGACCAGGGCGCCCGGAGTGTCTCGGGCGCCCGGAGTGTCCCGGGCGCCCCCAAGGTGAATACAAAACACATGAAGCAAAAGGAGTGCTTCGACAGCTTATGGGCGGGGCGCCCCCGTGCTCCCGGGCGCCCCCCCCCCCCATGCTCCCGGGTGCCCCCAAGTCAAGCTAACGAAGCAAAAGCCAACGAAGCCAACGGATAAGAGTTGACCCAGTCAACACGAGCACCCCCAGCGTCCCGGGCGCCCCCGTCAAGGTCTGATCCTGAGTTTGAAGGGATCAGAGCTGACCGAGAGGAACTCGGATCAGCTGACACGTGGGGGGGGGGGGCGCCCCCGACGTTCGGGCGCCCCCCAGGGCTATAAAAGGGCCCTCGACCCCAAGGCTTCAGGCAATCAATCCTTCCAATGCATTCACGCTCTTCTGCTCCCGTGCTCTGCTCCGGAAACCTCCTGACTCGAGATTCAAGCGCCGACGACATCCCACTGCTCCGAAAATGCCATCTACATCGGACGTTGGTAAAGAAGAGTTACTTTTAAGTTTACTGCACTAATTTTGTAATACCATCTTGTAAACTGATTTTGCGAAAATATAGAATTGCCCGCAAAAAATGGTCAACGACCGTGGGCCTTGGAGTAGGAGCCGACGGCGACTCCGAACCAAGTAAAAATCTTGGTGTTTGCGTGTGTTTGATTTACATTTCCGCTGCGTAATTTCTCTTACTTTTAAATCTGAAAATGATTAACGATATTCACCCCCCCTCTATCGTTTCTCTCGATCCAACATTTGGTTCATCTTCGAAGGTTAGATTTTGGTTAGACGACGAGCTATTAACTTCTATTTGCATCGTGGGAGATTTTGGTTCTAAAGTGTACAAATTACCTATCAATGTACTTGAACAAATAATCATTCTATTCCCCTTTAGATCAAAAAGTAATAGAATATCCATCATTTATAATTTCAGAAACTGAAACAGAGTTCTTTCTAAAATTAGGTACATAAAATAATCTTCTCAAAATCAAAACTTTATTTTTCTATCAAAAGATAAGTAAATATCTCTCACTGCAATATCCGCCACATCCGTAGCATTGCCCATGTAGACAGTGATCTCTCCCTCACATAGTCGTTGGGTTTCCTGGAACCCCTGCAAAGAATTGCAGACATGATCAGTGAACCAACCCTAACACATCTTTGGCACTATACCCCATGACCTTGAAAGGCCTCTTGATCATCATACCTTTCAAGAAAGATTCACAGGTTGGGAAGTCTTCCACCACTAATGAACCCAAGGGCCCATCAGCTATCAACCTTTGAATCCTACTAAGGTTAATATGACCAAGTCTTAGATGCCAAAGTTATGTTTGGTTCATCTTTGAAGGTTCTTTTCTTTTTAGGATAGACGACGAGCTATTTGTTGGTGTAGGCAGCACCTAAGTCAAACTTGGGTTTTGATAATGGCAAAGGGTTTAGAAGTTAAGATGTTATTGTTGTCTAATGTATTTACTAAGTGTGCAGGAAAGAAGTCCTAGGTACACTAGGCAAGAAGTCCTGGCAAAGGGCTGGGCAAAGAAGTCCTGGTCAAAGACTGGGCAAGAAGACCTGACCAGAAGTCGGGCAAAGAAGTCCTGGTCAAGTGGTCGAGGACTGGGCACGAAGTCCTGGCAAGGGGCTGGGCACCGAAGACCTGCTCGGAAGGTGGGCACGAAGTCTTGATCGAGGACTGGGCACGAAGTCCTGGTCAGGTGGATTGGGCAAAAGTCCAACTGGAGGAGGCGGTTGGCAAAAGGTAAACTCTCCTGAGAGGAGTAGGTGAGGACGCGTTCCCCGTCGAGGGAATAGTAGGTGTCGGTTTGACCTAGGGTTCCATTTGGGCGATTCGAAGTCAGAACTAAGACAGCTACGACTGTAAAGATTGACTAATATTTTTGCTTTGTTTGTTTTGGAACTAACCTTGGATGCAGGGACCGAAGGAGTGTGTTTCTACAGCTCAGAACGCCCCAAAGGAGAGGGACAGGCAGCTGGGCTAGGTGCCCGGGAGGTCCCGGGCGCCCAAGGTCAAAGGCAAAACAACAAGGAAGCAAGAATCGCTTTGAAACCACACTGGGCTAGGCACCTGGGAGGTCCCGGGCACCCAAGGTCAAAGCCAAAGAGTAATCGAAGTAAAATCAGCCACGAAGCCAGCAGACCAAGTCAAGCCGGGCGCCCAGGAGGTTCCGGGCGCCCTAGTCAGCTCCAGAGGTTGATTCGAAGGAGATAAGCGCTGACCGAGCTGCGGATGAAGGTTCTCCGATCTGAAGGAGTGTGTTTCGGCAGCTCAGAACGCCCTAAAGGAGAGGGGCAGGCAGCTGGGCTAGGCACCGGGGAGGTCCCGGACGCCCAAGGTCAAAGGCAAAACAGCAAGGAAGCAAGAATCGCTTCGAAACCACACTGGGCTAGGCGCCCGGGAGGTCCCGGGCGCCCAAGGTCATAGCCAAAGAGTAATCGAAGCAAAATCAGCCACGAAGCCAGCGGACCAAGTCAAGCTGGGCGCCCAGGAGGTTCCGAGCGCCCTAGTCAGCTCCAGAGGTTGATTCGAAGGACATAAACGCTGACCGAGCTGCGGATGAAGGTTCTCCGATCTGATGGCATGTGTCAGGCGCCCCCAGCGAATCAGGCACCCCAGGAGCACTATAAAAGGGGCTCGACCCCGAGGCTTCAAGAACATAACTTTCTAACGCTTCCAAGCTTTTCGTTCAAGCGCTCTGCTCCGGCAAACTCCGATCTCGAGATTTCAGCGCCGACGACGACCCTTTGCTCCGAAGTACGATCCACACCGGGCGCCGGTAACGAAAAGTGTAATTCTGTTATTTACTGCAATACTCTTGTATCAAAATCTGTAAACCATTGCGCGATTATAGAATTGCCTGCAGTAAACGGTCAAGGACCATGGGCCTTGGAGTAGGAGCCGACCGCGACTCCGAACCAAGTAAAAGACTTGTGTTCTTTGTGTGATTGTTTTGTTTTCCGCCGCATTTACTCTTTCCCTAATCCGAAGAAAATGTTTTAACGATATTCACCCCCCTCTATCGTTTCTATCAATCAAACAAGTGGTATCAGAGCGGGGTAGCTCAAATTTGGTGCAACCACCAATTTGGGATTTTTTCAGATTTTTACGAAGTTTTTAATTTCTTTTTCGATCGAATTTTTATAGTTAATCGAGGTTGGTGCAACACCACTCGATAATTTCTTTTAAATATCTTATTCCCGCGCTGCTAATCCAAGACCAAGTCTTGGGACAGTTTTTTTGTTGTTATTATTTTAGAATTTTTAAATGGCCATGCAAGAGGGTTTCAGTACAGCCAGACCACCACTTTTCAGTGGGGAGGACTTCTCCTACTGGAAGAGTCGGATGGAATTCCACCTGAAAACTCAGGTCGATATGTGGATAATAATCCAATCTGGTTTGGAAATCACGAAAAATGCTGAAGGAGTGGCACAGCCTTACACAGAATGGGGCGCCTTGCTGAAAAAGAAAATCGAGGCTGATGCTAAAGCGACCTAGACACTCCAATGCGATCTATCCAAAGAAGAGATGAACCGGGTGTGACCATTCAACAGTGCAAAGGAACTCTGGGGTAAGTTAATTGAATTGCACGAAGGAACCTCCCACACTCGAATCAGCAAGAGGGACCTACTGCTAAACAAGTTATACACAATCAAAATGAACGACTGTGAGTCAGCAGCCCAGCTCCACGCCAAAATCCAGGAGTTGATGAACGGTCTACATACCATCGATCACAAGGTAGAAAACCGTGACCTGATCAGGTATACCCTTAACGCCTTCCCGAGAAATACTTTGTGGGCATCTATGGTAGATGCGTACAAAGTTTCAAGGGATCTTTCTAAAATCAAATTAGACGAGTTATTTTCTGAACTTGAATTACATGAGCAGACTAACTACACCTTAGCCGAGAAAGACATTGCTTTTGTTGCAGGCAGAACAAGAAAGGTGGTCAAGAAGAAGCCTCAACCTGCACCTGAGTCTGACTCAGACTCAGACTCAGAAGACAGCGAAGGGGATCGACCCAAGATTGTTCGGCTAGCCCACGACTACTACAAGGAATTGAAGAATCAGACCAACAGAAGAAAAGCCAATCGAAAGAAGGATGATTCAACCGAACCATCCAAGACCAAATCCATTGTAACGGGTTTCGAATGCAACAAGAAGGGACACTTCAAATCGGAGTGCCCTAATCTGAAAGAAGCCAAGAAGACAAGAAGGAAGAAGACCCTTCAAGCAACATGGGACGAGTCTTCATCCGAACAAGAAGAAGAGGCCCCATAATCGAACCTGCTCGCCCTGACTGCTTCGGAAGAAATCGACACCGGATCAGAATCGGAATCGGACGACGGAAATCTCACTATTTTGGAAGACGACAAAATAACTGTATGTGGTTATTCAAAAGCTGAATTAGCTGAATTAATTGCTTACCTATCTAGTAACTTGGCGAAAGCCAAAATTTGAGTCGAGTCTCTCCGATAGGAAGCAAACCTCCTGAAAGAGGATGCTGACTCTAGATTTTTGACTGAGAAGGTTCAAGAAGGAACTTCTACTCAAGTTGAAAAACTTGAGAAAGAGAACTCCTCCTTAAAAACTCAAGTCAAAGACCTTAGAGCAACTTTGGAACGATTCACTTCGGGTTCCAAGGGTCTTGACATGATCCTTGGAAAACAGAAGTCCGTTCTAAATCGATCCGGGTTAGGGTATCGAACCAAGGCTAGACAAAGGTCATATAAAGCTGTACTGAATCAGTCTAGACCCAAAGTTCAGGCATGGGTACCCAAACTTTGCCTGAGCAACCAAGCTGGACCAAACCAGTATTGGATCCCCATGGACAAGATTCATATCTTGCCTAATCATTACCGTGGCTTTAGTTCAGGGAGAGCCAACTTAAAAACCATTTTTATAGTTAAATAAATTCTTTTTCTTATTGTAAAATTGCATGATTGCTTGTTTATTTATTTTCTGCAATTTACCATGCTTAGACCTAGGACTGGTTAGATTAAGGACTAAACCGATTAACTGCAATTTGAATAACATAGTATTGGGTGGAGGTGAGATGATAGTACGTTAGGGAAGCCATTTTGGCGGAACTAGCTAAAGCTACCGATCCAAGACCCAAACTAGTTAGACCAAAATCTTTCAAGAAGTAACTTGAAAATAAATTTTCAATAAAAGTCTTTGTCATGGAAACAATTGATGATCCAATAAGGCTACGACCAAAGAAGGCCTAGTGCCTCGCCAAGACCTAGAAGCCAATTATTGAAAACCAAATTCACATTACTATTGTTAGATTTGAATCTAACACAGATTTTAATTAATCTTAGATTCAACCATTATTTTCAAAAATAAATTTAAAAGCATAATTAATTGGGTTTTCAAAATTAATTTAACTTTTCAAAATAAAATCTTTACTTATATTAAAACCTATCTCACAAAACCCCATAAGGTTAAAGTGATTGATAACTCTAGATTGAGTGAGACAGACTAGGTTGTGAAAATCAATTTAGGCTATCCTTGATTCTAATTGGATTAGGAACATAAAGATTTGGACCAATGGATGTTGGATAGCGGGTGCTCCAGACACATTACTGGGGACAAATTGAAATTCACCAAACTCAAGTTCAAGAACCTAGGCTCAGTAGCATTTGGCAACAATGCTACACCCAAAGTAATTAGGTCAGGTAACATTGAACTCAAATCTGATTTTGTCATTAAAAAGGTACTTTTGGTTGAAAACTTTAAATTTAACTTGCTTAGTATAAGTCAATGTGTGATACTAGCTATGTAGTTACCTTTACCAACTCTAACTGCCTGATTAGAAACTTGCAAGACTCAGAAATCATGCTTAAAGGCACTAGGAAAAATAATGTTTACACTATAAACCTACCCTTAGTACCAAAATGCCTCTTAACTCAGTTAGAAGAATCAAACCTCTGGCATAAGAGATTAGGTCACACTAATCTGAGATTAATTTCAAAAATAACCCAACTTGGCCTAATTAAAGGAATACCTAAAATTAAGAACCATGAAAACATAATATGTGAATCATGCAACCAAGGTAAGCAAACCAGGTCTAATCACAAACAAATTCAATCAGATCTAACTCAGACAATACTTGAGCTCCGCACATTTACCTATTTGATTCACATGGAGCCAAGTAACTAAGCGGAAACCAGTACTGCTTAGTAATCTAGGTTTACTTGGATTAGGTTCCTAAAGACTAAAGATGAAACCCTAAACCTGTTTATTGATTTTTGCAAGATAATTGAAAATCAAAACGATACAAAAATCAAAAGACTTAGGAGTGATCATGGGGGAGAGTTTGAGAATCAAAGGTTCTAGGAATTTTGTAAAATAAATGGATATATACACGAAATTTCGTGTCCTAGAACCCCCTAACAAAATGGGATAGTCAAATGGAAAAATAGAACCCTACAGGAAGCCGCTAGGACAATGCTCAATGAATTCAACCTAGCTAACCAATTTTGGGCAGAAGCAATTAGTACGGCTTGCTATATCCAAAATAGGGTCCTAATTAACAAACGACATAATAAAACTCCCTATGAATTATACTACCATAGACTTCCAAACCTACATTACCTAAGGGTCTTTGGGTGCAAAGTCCATATCCTAAACACCAAGGACTATCAAGGTAAATTCCAGTCTAGGTCAACCCCTGGGGTCTTCTTAGGATATTCAACAACAAGTAGGGCCTATAGGGTTTACAATAAACAAACTAACAAAATTGAAGAATCATCAAATCTAATATTTGATGAGGAAATTAATTCAAAATCTAATAACCCAGATTTAAATCCATCAAATATCGATCATGAAGATAATGAACAAATTATTGAACCACAAATTGAACCCCTAAATGAACTAATTATTGAACCAACTACTGAGTCAATTGAACCAATAATTGAACCAACCCAAGTAGTTGAACCAAATACTGAACCAAACCGTCCAGTCGGATCTGAGGCTGAACCAAGTAATAGAAGAACTAAGAAATCCAGACTAAGTCACTCAACTAATCAAATTGTGGGTGATCCAACCTTAGGAGTCAGAACTAAGTCTTCCTATAGAAATCTTAGTCAGATTGCACTGATTTCAAAAATTAAACCTAAGACTATAGAGGAAGCCTTACCTGATCCTGATTGGATCATAGCAACGCAAGAGGAGTTAGCCCAATTTGAAAGGAACCAAGTCTGGGAACTAGTACCTAAACCTGAGGGAAAATCCATTATTGACACCAAGTGGGTATTTAGGAACAAGCTAAATGACCAAGGGGAAATAGTTAGAAATAAAGACCACTTAGTAGCTAAAGGGTTCAGTCAAGTCGAAGGGTTAGACTATGATGAAATCTATGCCCCAGTAGCCAGACTTGAGTCCATAAGAATGTTGCTAGCCTTTGCAGCCCATAAAGGATTTAAACTCTACCAAATGGATGTAAAGTCAGCTTTTCTAAATGGATTTATTAGAGAAGAAGTCTATGTAGGACAACCCCCTGGTTTTGAGGACTTAGAAAAGCCTGACCATATTTACAGACTCAATAAGGCACTGTATAGACTAAAATAAGCACCTAGGGCATGGTATGAACGTCTATCAACCTACCTCATTTCTAAGAAATTTGACCAAGGACAAATTGACTCAACTCTTTTTGTTAAGACGTTAGAAAAAGAAATCTTTATTGCCCAAATCTATGTTGACGATATAATTTTTAGATCCACCAACTTCAATTTCTTAAAAGAATTTGTAAAAATAATGGAAAACGAATTCGAAATGAGCTTAGTTGGTGAGCTCAACTTCTTTTTAGGATTACAAATTAAGCAAACCAGGGATGGAAATTATGCCCATCAATCCAAATATGCTAAGGAGTTAATAAAGAAATTCAAAATGGATAACTCCAAAAGCATAAGTACCCCTATGGCCACAAATGTAAAAATAGATAGTGACCCTGATGGTAAACCTGTAGACCTTAAACTATATAGAAGTATGATTGGTAGTCTACTTTACCTTACAGTTAGCAGACCTGATATCCTTTTCGCTATAGGAATGTGTGCTAGATACCAAACCTGTACTAAGGAAACACACTTAGCAGCCCTAAAAAGAATACTTTGATACATCAAGGGCACCCTAAATGTAGGGATTTAGTATCCTAGGACCTCAACTTTTGACCTGTCAAGATACTCGGATTCTGACTATGGTTGTA